>CAJUYG010001526.1:33101-64657 GCA_910591675.1 Galerucella calmariensis
TGTAAACAAGAGACAGAATCTAAAATCCTGAAAGGGATATATTTAATGGAAAATTCACAGTGTAAAATTTTTTTCAAAAACCAAGAACTAATTTTTCTACAGAAATCATTTGGGCAACCTTTCATTACTAACAACTTAGAATTGAAATTCAATCAGTTACATGTCTCTCCAATGAAGATAGACTTGAAAACACTGAAATTCAAGGACATTCCAAACCAGCTAGTAACACCAGTGTTTACTGAAACTAGCAATCACATTCCAAGCATCTGGACTTTGACTCTGTATATAGCAATAATATTAGCTCTTGCATGGACCATATTTAAGAAGAAGCAGAAATCAAGAAAGAAACTATCGAAATCCACAGCAACGGAAGAAAATATTCAGCTTCCTGGGAAAGCTTCATTCTGAAGGGGGAGGTGTCACCTACGCCTATGTCATAGGTGTAGAACCTTATTTAGCATAGTCATCATTTATAGTTGTAATTGTATAATAATAAATTGCTGAGTTGTTCTGTTTCATATTTCTTCATTAAATTAATTCTCATTTAAACCAATCAGTTTAGAACTTGTATCCGATTTGATAAGTTGTCTTAGTTAATAAACCAGTTTTTAAAAAAACATTTACAGGGTGTTTTTATATAATTTAAATATACTGTTCCGACGATTTATTGTTCAATATCGCTTCGAGAGAATGTTGTAAAATTTTAGAACCAAATGTAAAAATTATCAGAAGAAATATTTTCCCAAAAGATATAATCTGTAAAGATGAAAGAATTCGCATCATTTCAGACTATTATTCAGAAACTTATAATGGTATTACAAAAACTGTTATACACTTACAATCTCTATATCACTTTCCAAAAATTAAAGAATTAGTAACAAACCACATTAATCATTGCGAACTTTGTCTCACTTCTAAATATGATAGAAACCCTCGTAAAGTTTCATTTTCTGGACCAATTATTTCCAAAAAACCTTTTGAAAACCTTTATATCGACGTATTTTCTGTTGAAAATAAACAATACTTAACAATACTCGATTTATGTTCTAGATACCTCCAAGCCTATGAAATAAGTGATTCAAATTCTATCACTATTCTTAATAAATTACGTCATTATTTTTCTACTACCCTTCGCAAATAACTTGCGATAATGCAAGAGAATTCACAAGCGAAACCTTCAAAGAATACACTTTTTCAAATAAAAATCCATTATACAACTCCCCAATCACATACTGGAAACTCCCCAATAGAAAGAGCTCATTCCACTTTAATCGAAAAATTAAGAATTTCAAGACAAAAGTCAAAAGAAAATATTACTGATTTAGTGACAACCGCTATTCTTATCATTAACCAATCAATACATTCAATGACAAACTTCACTCCCTTTTCACTTCTTTATGGACCATACGAAACCTTCACGAAATTGATCCTAATAAGAGTTATTTACGTAACTAGTTATGAAAAGAGCGATATTGTTCCACGAGCGTAATATTTGCCAAAACGAGCGCTAGCGAGCTTTGCAAATTACGCGAGGTTGCGAAAAGTCTTATCGCGACATACGATTTATACAAGTACGACAAGGAAAATATGAGAAAAATTACTTGAAGGAGAGAGATGAATAATTGTTTGCAGTCAGCGATGGGCGTGTTCAGTTCCTTCTACCATAAAGGTTGGACGTGTGTTTAGTATCCCCTATTTTAACCGCTGTTGCCAGAAGTGCAGATTAATTTGTACAAATGAAATTTTTGTCTTGTTATCGTTTACTGTTTCCGATGGAAGGTCAAAATTCTGACGAGAAATTTTCAAAAAATATTTCATTTACGGATCAATCAACTTTTTCATTGCATCAAAAACACAATTCATCCGTGACAAGATATTGGTCTCTGGAAAATAAACATGTTTGGACGGGTATTTTAGTTGACCACATTATAATAGAAGGTCCTTTTTTATTGAGGAGAAATCAAATTCTGCCAAATACATTGTTTAATTTTCTATTTTTAATCTTAGTTATTCATTTTTAATGAATTTAATTAAAACCGGCAATGCTTCAATGTTGTCATAACAACAAAATATATTATGTCAAGAGAGAATGTAATGTCAATAAAAATTCAATATACCATTTTAATAATTTCTCAATTTAATAAGAACACAAGTATCTATTCTATTCCAAGTAAACAATTTTATACATAAAATTTTGGTCCTTCACACCGGATACTTGAAATCGTGTATCTACGCCAATCCAGCAGTACAGTCGCCCATTATTGGTTTCAACGATAGAGGAGCAAGCAAGTTGTGTTATAAAGGTAATGACTATTTGATTTCCAATTGTTGCAGTAGGTACCTACCTATTTTCAATCGTACTTTCACAATTTTAACTATAAAAAGTTCCTCAAACACTATTAAAAGTGGGCATATTTCTATTCATTTTTTGATATCATGACACTCAAAAAATTGATTCGAAACAAAGAATCTCTAAAGCAAAGTTTAGAGAATCTAAGAACGTTTCAAATCTCTGTAGATAATAGCAAACCAGACGTATCTGACGTTGAGTTCAGACTTGATACGTATAAAAATGTAATAGAAGATTTTCAAACAATCCAGTTGGATATTGAAGAAAAATGCACAGATTCTGAGCTAGAAGAGCATTATCAATTTAGATACAATTTCGAAAATGACTTTTTTGATACTATGGGAGCATTAAAACGCTTCATTAAATCAAATAGCAAAATTAACTTACAGAATAATAGCTCCAATAATATACGTAGTACAGACAATTCCAATAATTTCTTGCCAAAAATTAAACTTCCCACATTTAAAGGAGACTATGACAGTTGATTAACTTTTAAAACAAACCATTTATCGATTGTACACAATAATGAATCCATAAATACTTCAAACAAATACAATTTTTTACGTACTTCTTTAGAAGGGTACGCGAAACAAGTTATAGAATGCATTGATTTTGTCGAAGAACAATATGAAGTTGCATGGAAAACACTTTGTGAAAGATTTGACTAGAAGTGAATACTAGCAAATAATCATGTTAGGGCTATATTTCAAACAGAGAACATCAAAAAAGAGTCTGCAAGTTTCTATAGAAAATTGATAGATGAAACGTCACAACATCTTGCTGCCTTAAAAAATTTAAAATTGAGCGATGAGGAAAGCTGTAACATATTTTCAATTTATTTAATCAATTCTAAACTAGATTTAAATTTGCAAAAAAGTGGGAAGAGTTTCAACCCACAAATGATTTGCCAACATTAAAAGAGTTTTTCAATTTTTTAAATAAAAAGGCAGAAGCTTTAAAAAATTGGCAGCAAAATCAATTCACTATTTCAAAACCACATTATTCACATAATTTATCTATCCAGTAAATTCTTACAAAAAACCATTTGTTTCTAGAAATGAAGTAAAATGTAATCTTTCAGTCAATTCAATTAAATGTAATTTGTGTAAAGGAGATCACACTATATATACTTGTAGGGACTTTTTGCAATTATCACTAGCTGAACGATTCAATAAGGTAACACAGTTAAGACTCTGCATGAATTGTCTTAGAACAGGCCATAACAAAGATCAATGTAAATTAGGGCACTGCAAAAAATGTCCCCAAAAACACAGCACTTTATTACATAACGATTCACATTGCAAATCAACCAACAATAATGAAGCATCTGATGCTAATGCAACCAATCCTCAAACTATAATTAACGACACCCCAGCTGAAAATCAAATGCAATTCTTAGTTAAACACAGGATACCAGCCTCCCAAGTATTATTGTCCACTGTCACTTTTCAAGTCCAAGACAAAAGTAATAATTTTCACTTAGCCAGAGCAATTTTAGACAGTGGAGCCCAATCCAATTTGACCACTCAAGAATTTTGTCACAAACTTAAATTACCATTATCAAACGCTACTATTTCAATTATGGGTATAAACCAAACTAAATCTATTATAAACAAAAAATGTTCTATCACACTTTGCTCAAATATTTCCAATTTCTCCAGTTCCATTGACTGTCTAGTAGTTCCTACAATTAGTAACAGTACTCCATCTCAATTTGTTAATCACTCCTATTGGAGCATTCCAAGTGACATCAAGCTATCTGATCCTCAATTTCATGAACCACCAGGAGATATTGACATATTAATTGGAGCAAGTGAATTCTGGAATCTTCTTTGCCAAGGACAAATAAAACTTGGCAAGCATTTGCCAACACTGCAAAATACCAAATTAGGTTGGGTCATTGCAGGTGTAGTTCCTGTTTCTAAATCAACCACAAAATCTTCATCCATTTTGCATTTGTCAAGTAATAATTGTTGTCAAGAAGATGATCAATTACGCAAGTTTTGGGAACTTGAAGAAATTCCATTTAATAATTTTGTATTCAAAGACGACCTTGAATGTGAAACATTGTTCAAAGATACTACTACCAGATCATTTAGTGGCAAATTTGTTGTTAAAATTCCTTTCAAATATTCTCCAAACCTATTGGGAGATTCTTTCGATATTGCAGTAAAACGTTTTTATGCATTAGAAAATAAGTTGAATTCGAAGCCCCTATTAAAATCTCTTTACAAGCAATTTATTGATGAATATAAGGAACTCGATCATTTACAAGATGTAACCTTAACCAATTATACAGCATCGCAAAGCTACTATTTACCACATCATAGTGTATACAAAGAATTAAGCCTCACAACAAAATTACGTGTTGTTTTTGATGGAAGTTGTAAAACCACTAGCGGTTGGTCATTAAATGATCTACAATATATAGGTCCAAAAATACAAAATAATATTTTCAACATACTTGTTCGATTTAGACAATATAAGTATGTTGTATCACGTATCAGCTGACGTTAGTAAAATGTATCGTCAAATAATAATCCATCCTGAACATCAACCATTTCAAAGAATTGTATGGCGAGACAATCCTCATAATTCTTTATCTATTCTTCAGTTGACTACCGTCACGTATGGTTTAGCTGCAGCCCCTTTTTTAGCTATTAGGTGCTTACATCAATTAGCTGGAGATGATTCAAATAAACTTCCAGAAGCATCTCACACAATTCTGAATGATTTTTATGTTGACGATCTTCTGACAGGTGCCAATGATTTCCAAACTTTATCAAAACTATGTACAGATATTATATCAATTCTCAATTCGGCTCATTTTCAACTAAGAAAATGGATTTCAAACTCTCAAGGACTTATTGATATACTTCCAAACACAAACATTTCCAATTATATTCTTCAGATAGGAGAAACAGAAGCTTCCAAGACACTGGGTGTTCAGTGGCAAAGCCAATCTGATACAATTACATTTTCTATTCCTGAAAATTCCAGCAAGCTAAATCAAATGATTACTAAAAGATTAATATTATCTCAAATTTCAAAAATATTTGATCCCTTGGGTTTTATTAGCCCCAGTATTATTATTGCAAAAATATTGATACAACACTTATGGACAAAACAACTAGCTTGGGATGAACCAATCACAGATGACCTCCTAACAATTATGAACGATTTCTTTAGCCAATTACAAGCTTTTAATGATCTAAGAATCCCTAGAAACGTAATTTCTATTAATTCTAAATTAGTTGAATTGCATTGCTTTTCAGACGCATCTCAAAAGGCATATACATCATGCATATATACACGTAGTTACAATTCTGTAGAAGATAAATATGTATGCAACCTTCTTTGTGCGAAATCTAAGGTTTCCCCTATTAAAACCACAACAATTCCAAGATTAGAGCTATGTGCAGCTCTTCTGGGCGCACAGTTATCTGAACAAGTCAATAAAGCATTATCTAATTCAATTCCAACAATCTATTGGAGCGATTCTCAAGTTTTGTTAGCTTGGTTGAAGCTTGAACCATCTCGACTTCAACAATTTGTTGCAAATAGAATTTCAAAAATACAACAACTGACTAACACTGAAAGTTGGAATTATATTCCCAGTCAACAGAATCCTGCCGATATAGCATCCAGAGGTATATCACCTACACAATTAATGAATTCCCATTTTTGGTGGCACGGTCCAAACTTTTTAAATGAAAATTCAGATAACTGGTTTTGTGACACATTTACAAATAATGAAAGTTTATTACCAGAATTAAAGAAAGTATCTAAGATATTACTATCTTCAATTACGAACAATTATGATACATTTCCATTAATCAATAGGTACTCGTGTTTTATGAAAATAACACGAGTCACAGCATACATTTTTCGATTTTTTGGGAATATCAAGTTAAAAATACAATCTAAACCAATTCTCACCGATCCCCTTAATGCATATGAGATAAATCACTCTCAATTACAGTTGATAAAAATTGCTCAGCAAGAGTCATTTTCACAAGAAATTGGATTTTTTAAAAATAAACAGCATATACCAAAAAACAAGAAATTAGCATCGTTATTGCCATTTTTGGATAAAGACAATATTCTCAGAGTTGGAGGAAGATTACGCTTTACTTCATTGAATTACAATATCAAACACCAAATTTTATTATGTTCTAGACATATATTATCCAAACTTATCATCACTTATAAACACAAAGTACTTTTACATGCAAGCACGCAATAATTAGTAGCGTCAGTACGTCAAAAATATTGGATAATAGGTGCCAAAAATTTAGCAAAAAAGGTAATTAAACAATGCATAACATATTTTAAGATGAAACCAGATTTTTGTAAAGCGCCTATGTCAAATCTTCCTAGCAATCGAGTTACTCAGTCATTCCCGTTTCAATACACAGGCATCGATTATGCTGGTCCATTTCATGTAGCAGACAGAAAAGGTCGAGGTAATAAAATTACTGAGGCTTATGTTTGTGTTTTTGTTTGTTTTTCTACAAAGTCAATTCACTTGGAGCTAGTTAGCACACTAACCAGTGAACATTTTCTATCTTGTTTGCGTCGATTTACTTCTAGGAGAGGTTTACCCTCTCACATCTATTCTGATAATGGCTTAACGTTTATTGGAGCTCATAATGAGCTTAAAGACATTGGTCAATTTTTATATCGCTCTCAAAATACTATATTAGAGTTTGCTTCAAATGAAGGTTTCGTTTGGGATCATATTCCCCCTTATAGCCCAAATTTTGGAGGTTTGTGGGAAGCTTCGGTAAAAAGTATGAAATTTCATTTGAAAAGAATTTTGAAAGACACTGTTGCAACATTTGAGGAATTTAATACATTACTTATACAAATTGAAGGAATTCTCAACTCAAGGCCCTTATGCGCATTGTCTAACGATCCCAACGATCTCCTCCCCATTTTCTTATTGGACGCTCCATTACTGCTCCACCAGAATTAGAACTGCAAGATATACCGTCCAACAGAGTCTCAAGATTACAATTTATACAGCAGCTACAGCAACAATTTTGGAACAGGTTTTCCAAAGAATATGTCACACATTTGCACAATCAATACAAATGGCGTTAAAACCCAACCTATTGATGTGGGTACCTTAGTTTTAGTGAAGCACCCACACCAGCCATCATTCAATTGGAATATTGGCAGAATTTTGAAACTTTATCCTGGAAAAGACAAAATTTCCAGAGTAGCAGACATCAAAACTATCAAGCGACCTATACGAGACTTATGTCCACTTCCCCTCCAGGATGAAGATAATTTGTTACAAACATCTCATTTAAAACAAAAGTGATAGGAGAAGTGTTCGTTTTATGTTTTAATTACGTTAAAAATGTTTATGAACTATTTCGCAAAAGTGTAAATTTGAAGGTTCCCTCAAGGTGGGGGCTATGTTTAATTTTCTATTTTTAATCTTAGTTATTTATTTTTAATGAATTTAATTAAAACCGGCAATGTTTCAATGTTGTCATAACAACAAAATATATTATGTCAAGAGAGAATGTAATGTCAATAAAAATTCAATATACCATTTCAATCAATTTCTCAATTTAATAAGAACAGAAGTCTTTATTCTATTCCAAGTAAACAATTAATTATACATACATATTTGGACTTATTACAAAATCCAGTAATTCCTGCAGTGCTCCTCATACCCGGTGTTGCTCTCAACAGAATTTGGTTTCAACAAGATGGTTGTCCAGGTTATTAATGGAATTTTTGAGGTTCACATTCCCCAATTGAATTATCGGTACTAATGGTACAATTGAATGGCCTCCAAGATCACCTGAACTAGCTCCAAATGATTTTTTTCTTTTGGTATTTTCAAAAAGTAGCATTCACAAACATGCATTTGAAAAAGCTAATAATTCAAATGAATTGAGGGTGGAAATACAGCACGTTTGTGCCAGCACCACGGCAAATAATAATCTATAGATGTGAGATCAAATCTTTATCCCAGATTTGGTTGTCTGGCAAGTCGAGGAGGGTTATTCAAGCACTTAATCTATTAAAATCATGTTTACCTGTGGAACGGATTTTTTTTTCAATTTTTTTTAGAAGTTGATATTTTATGTTCAGAATAGGTACTTATGCCTACTTATTTCATTTCTTCAATTCAATTTGTTAACGGAAGGGATCTTTAGTTTTTTAAAATTACTTTAGTATGGTTTATCTCAAATTTTAAGATGTACAAGTTACGTTAAGAGCTGACAATTCATCTGCATCAGTGTTGTGTTTTCTATGGTTATATAGTATAGGTATAAGTTAATTATTTGAAAATGTTTGGCGGCTGTTGGAATTACGTTAGAAAGTGGTTCCAAAGGCGTCCTATCGTATTTTGTTGCTTGGCATATTCCGCATTCATCATTGATGTAGGTTTGAACAGATGATCATAAATTTGGCCATTTATAATGTGTTTTCAAGTTAGTCCCAGTTGCGTCTAACTCTTCAAGATTTCGTTTATTTTCATGATAATTTTGGATGACCACTTTCATTTTATTTCAGGGAAAATGGAGTAGGTAATTTTTTGTTACACTCAATAAACTAAATCTGTGAACTTTTTAAATAAGTTTGTTAAACTGTAGTGAGTTTTTCATATAGGGGATCTTCAAAGTAAATATGATGTTTTTATTTCAGTACAACATAATGTTTCACAAATTTTATACCATCTTTTTCAAAATTATTCAAAATATTCAAAATTATTTTTGTACGAGAATTCTTTGCTTCAAATCGTGCAGCTTGATAATTGTTGTTGCAGGTTGAGAATTCACTTCAGAGATTATTATTTGATTTTTTCCTACATTCACTGAAGACTCCGAAATTGGTATCCCCACTACAGGATCTTCTATGTTAGTGTGAATAGTATTAATTTTTTTTTATTTCTTCTGTTTCTACGATAACTGACTCATTATTAACTTTAAAAAAACATTTCATATTTGTCATTTAACTTTTTATATAAGCTATACGAAATTTCAAACGTTCACCAACTTCGAAAAGTTTACCATCAGATCCCAGAAAGTTAACCAATGCAATTTTTCTTGTTTTTTCTGATTCGCAACTGGTTTCTCCGAGGACCAATCTTTCAACATTATGTACGGTTTCTTCATTTTTCTCCCAATAAATCGATTTATTTTTTTGTGCGATCGATCTTTTTTGTTTATTTACAGCATCGGTTGTCAGGACGGTAGGTTGTGTTTACTGGTTTCTAAGTCTAACACGGTAAGTAAATCACTTACCGACGTGTTAGACTTAGAAACCAGTGAACACAACCTATCGTCCTGACAACCTATGCTGTAAATAGACAAAAAAGATCGATCGCGCAAAAAATCATTTTATTCAAAATTTATTCCAATACGATCGCGCAAAAAATGGTATAATCATCTCGAACGTTAAGGGTAATACCAGTCTCCCGCAAAATTGGAGGCTGAGCGTAGCGTAGCGAACATTGCTGTCGACCGGTAAACAACCCTTACCGTTCTTGATACTTAATATACTATAGTACACTCCAATTTCTCACAAAAATACTACAAAATCTACAATATCCAATGCAGTTTATCAGTAATCTAATATTAAGACCCCTACTAGGTAAAAAATGCAAATTATAATAGATAATAATTAATTTCTCTCTTAAAAAGTACATGTGTGTGTAACGTTACACGTAACTAGACACTTACTTCACTCCATCATATTCGTACCACGTTACCAAGTAGATAAAATAATCATAATAAGAGAAATTGATTATCTAGTAGAATTTCCATTTTTTATTCAGTACGGGTCTTAATATTATCGTCACGGATAACGTGCATTGGGTTTTGTGATGAATATATTTTTGTGTGAAATTAGAGTGTACCTGAATGAAGATCAGCTTATTGAGAAAAAATAAAGATTGGTACTCGCTGGAAGCAGATGCAAATTGTATACAGGGTGACGCACGAGTGCGATAAGAGCCCAATTTATTGTAAATCCTCAAAGATATTAGAATACAATTTTGACCGGTCTTAGCCCGCCAAAATGCCCATATTTCAAAATCAGTCGCAATTGTACAGCGTGTTTTAGAACGCCGTGCCATTCGCCGCGCCAGGCAGGGTGCTTCATCAAGAATTGTCCCTATAGTAACTGGAGGAATCTTTGCAAGAAATATGAATATTCAAAATGATTTCAGCCCATATTTTGGACACCTTCCAATATTTTTGTTCAAACTTGGCAAAGAGTTTACACATTCTTCGTGACTTTCCACGTAAATATTTGTCTCAAAATGCGATAGACTGAGTAGTTTTCGAGTAATCTGCATTCAAAGAAATGTTTAAAATATCAAATTTTGTTTCATTGCTCATTTCACATGAGTGTTCTTTCAACTTAACCACCTTGATGATAAAATTTGTGTGAGTCGATAACTATTTCACTGAATGAATAAAATTTATTGGTAAATTCCATTTCAAATGAAATTTGCATATTATTGTTCATCAATTTTACAGTTGGCAGAAGCAAACGTGAGCCCTGGTGGGCGTGGTTCATGTCGCTGTAGTTGTATTTTTGTAGTAACAATTCGATATTTTGAATCAATAACCAAATATCGATACCATAAATGTTAACTGTTAAGAGATATGTAAACAAAGTCAAACTTTTGAAAATGTAACTCTAAATATTAATAAGAAAATTTTTATTGGACCAAAACTAAAACTACCGTGAAAAAGAAGGGTCAAGTTTCTATGGAAAGCAACAAAATATGAACTGGTTATAGTCCAGTGTTGCCGATGCAAAAATGAAAATTACCCGAACTTACTATTCAAATTATCAGAATTTGTCAAAATTACCAAAAGGACACATTGGTTATCTAAATAAAGTCTTCGACGCCAGACAATATGGAAAGTCCCCAAAAACAATAGCCATTTTATATATCCCATCTACAAAATATTCGAAAAACTATTGAATCCTTACTAGTGAAATTGTCTAAAAATCGGATAATCATCCTCGTATTGACAACACTGATACAGAATGAATAAAATGATGTATGTTGATGAAATCACTCGGTCATATTATTTCGATTATATTTAACAATTACTGATGGACATTCGTTGACATTGGCTCTTGATTGGCTGCTTGCGATGACCTTATTTTAGTTCGCATATTTTCCGGGCTCCTGTTTGGATCTGACAACTGTATATCTTCTGTATGTTCCTTGTGGTATATTATCCATTCTTTTTTTAATTTCTTGGGAAATTAAACCACAATATTTTTAAATTCTTTATTTCAACGTTTCGGTAGCGTTCCAGCTACCGTTGTCAAGAAAAAATAAGTAGAAATTAATTTTTATCCCTAACTGACACAACAGAAAAAATTCGACAACTGTAAATTGAAATTAAATTGAAGATTGAAATTCCAAAAAAATACTTCTCTTTATCAAATACTAATACAAAGAATAACATAAGGGTTACATAGGATAAAATTCGCAGCATTTTCATTAGTTACCATAATTCGTGATGGGTATTATCAACATGATAAGTTATAGGGCTTATTTATTCACAAAGGTTTATACTAAGTATCTTGATGTCACTTATTTGCGTTACAATTGTCAGACAGATGATTTTAATTAGAAAGCGTGGAAAAAAGTACTGTAATAAAAGAGTTTTCCTGTAGAAATTCCACGTCATCATAATTTCCCAACACATGTTTTGTGTTTATGCACAAGCACATTATACAGGTCGTGCTGCTGATATCTACAACTAAGTATATCCTAACAGAAGACAATCCCATTACATGACCTTTGATAATATAAGCGACCGATTAGTTTAAACTGGTCAATTCCATCCAAAGCGAGATCTAGGATGTACGGAAATACATATATTAGATGAGGAGTATAATAATCCTGAATAAGTACGTTTTGTCGGCAATAACTGGAATAAGTCATACTTCAGTTCTCAGAATAATGAGGAATAATAAAAAAGGCTTGAGACTTTACCATTTTACTCCAGTGCAGAACTTGCTACTCACAGATCTTCCTCGACAAATGGACTTTGCACGATTTATTATGGATAGGACAAAAATGCAAATAGCAATTTTGTTAACAACTTATACTTCCAACTGATAAAGCCACTTTCTCATGTAATGGCGTTTTTAACTGGATAAATCGGCATATTTGGGATAATGGAAATACACATTCCGCCAAAGAGGCACATTTCCAACAAGAACTGATAATAAATGTTTAATATTGAACTGTTAGAGATAAATCTGCAATTTTTTCTAGATACACTTTTTGATGAGCTGGAAAACTGAAAATCATAGTTCTAATTTGTCATGAAGTTGAAACTGAAATTTTAATTGAGATTGATAGGATAAAATCATTCGAAACTAATGAATTTTATGTATTTAGGGCCGGTTTTACAAGACAGATTTATACTAGGTATAGTTATTCTGGGAATAACGTTATACCAGAATGTATTCCTAGAATGAAACTAGTTGTAAAAAAGCATCGTAAAACCAACTAGTTTTAAACTAGGTATAAATTCTGGTATGACTTTATTTCCAGAATAACTATACCTAGTATAAATCTCTATTGTAAAACCGGCCCTTAGTGAAATAATTAATGACTTACGACAGTGGTGTAGATTGTAGGGGGATAAAAAAAGTATCATCCCTACCCCAATGGAAGAAAATTATCTTTTACCACTGTTTAAATAAATATTGGAGGGTGTCAAAACTATGGATTAAAATCATTTTAAATATTTGGAATAAAACACTCTATATTTCGGTTAGGAGGAATATTGTATTCAAGTGTTTTTGCTTAAATCTTCATATTTCGTAATAAGGCTTCTCTAGTTACTTCAAGGACAATTCTTAATAAAACATCCTGTAGGTATATATACAGGATGTTTTCAAATGACACTTACAGCGTTTGCATGTAGATACCTCTCGTAAGACTGGGCAAAATGATATGAGGATTGAGGGATCCAGCACATTTACTTCTCGAAATATAGGGTGTTGAAGTTTTGAAAAATTGAATGCCTTAATTCGATAATAGAAGGGCATATTTTGATGGAAAAATACTTTCCCATTTTTGATCCAGTGGTGTATATTTGGAAGATGTTACCTCCCCCCTCCCATTTTTTACGCCACTGACATTGGAAGCAATGTTTATTCAATTTTGTATTTCGAATAACCTCATGTCAAGAAATTCGTAGTTTTCAAGATATTTAATCATTTCATGAAGTCTGAAAGATCACTTCTTGATAATTAAAAAAATGTTCCATGCAGCTACAGAAATTATTTCCGGCAATCGTCAGTCTTTCTAAGGTAGGTATGCTATTTTCGATGAGAAAGCGTTGCAAATTATGTATAAATGAACAAAATTTTGAATATATCCTGTAATTTGGTGGCTGCTTAATTCTCTTGTTAATAAACTCACAAGTTTGGACAAATATTTTCAAGAATCTTCTCCGAATATTTTAGATGAATTGCTGGTTCATGAATAAGTTCCTGTCACATATTCCAATCATAAAAGTCCTTGGTAGTTATTGAAAAAGATACAAGAAAAAACTTTTTTTCAATTAATTATTGAAAAGTAATCTTGAAGACTTCATGAAATAATTGAATATCCTCAAAAATTACAAATTTTTTGATGTGCAGAGGTTATTCGCTTTTCACGTGAAAACCATTGAGGAATACAATATTGAATAAACATTGTTTCAAATGTCGGTGGCGTGGAAAATGGGATGGGAAAGGTATTATATTCTCCCAAATATACACTACTGGATCAAAAATTGAAAAATATTTTTCCATCAAAATATGCCCCTTCACATTTAAAAACAACCAGCCAGTCAAATCAATTTACCCATCCATTTTAAAATTATCGAATTAAAGCATTCAATTTCTCAAAACTTTAACACCCTGTATTTCGAAAAGTAGATGTGCTGGATCCCTAAATCCACATATATCGTTTTATATATATAAATATATATATAAATATATATATATATATATATAAATTATTAGAAATATTTGCCAACTAAGTAACGGAGACGATTTATGTGGGGATGTGGCAAGAAAATACCAGAGAGTACTCTTTTTAAAATATACTCCAAGCTTTCGAATATAACATAATCATGTTCAAGGACTAAAAATTATTAAGATATATGGTCAAATTATAAAATAAATTAATGTATAGATTTACTCACATTATTTAAGTGAGAATGTCTGTATAATTGTAAAATATATAAAAAAATTGACACAAAAGTTCATTATAAATATGACATTCAACAAAAAATGTTTTAATTTTTATTTTTGATATTAAGGTTATTCAGGTCAGTTTTTTATTAATGCAATTATTTTCTTGTGAAATAAATGCGGTTTCTAAAAATAGACGTTTTTTATAATTATTTTCAGTGATTAATACTTTGGCTGATTTTGATAATCAATTGAATGGCCTTCATAAAATGCGTGCTCAGCGAGGGCACATCTATCAGGATACAAGTTACTATCGCTTTTGTGAGAGGAAATTCGATTGGTTAATGTCCTTTTAGTTTGATCAATGTATTTTTTATCACAGTTCAAGCAAGGAATTTCATGAACTATGTTAGTTAATTTGTTCATCGGTGTTTTATCTTTGATTTTACTGAAAATTGATTTGATTGTAAGGTGTTGTTTGTTTGCAATTTTGATATTATGTCTCTTAAAGATTCCTGAAAGTTTTGGTGTGACTGTTTTTATATATATATATGGTAAAGACATGTGAATTGGAGGGTTAATATTGTCAGTTCTAATATTTTGTGATCTATTATTGGTAATGTCAGAATTTCTGTCAAATGTATTATATAATATTCAACTCGAAAGATATGGAAGATATGAGTTTTCGTGAAAAAGATTATACAATATTTTTAGATTTTTTTGGGGAAACTTTGGATCTGAAATTTGAAGAAATCTACTTTTCATCTGTTTGATCAAGTTAATTTTTGTGTTGCGTGGATGATATGAATGGTAATTCATATATCTTTCTGAACTTATCGGTTTTCTATACCAGTCGATCGAAATTTTATTATTATTGTCTCTTATGAATTTGGTGTCAAGAAAAGGTAAAGATTGTTCTGAATTTTCTTTTTCAATAGTGAATTGTATATAAGGATCGAATGTATTGAAGTAGAATAGTATATTATCTAATTCATTGCATGGAAGAGCTAAAATTATATTATCGACGTACTTTTTAATGAAAAACAACTGGAATGGTAAAACAGATATAATAAAGTCTAAGATATAATTCATTACATAGTCTGCTAGTAAAGGTGATATTGAAGATCCCATGGGTGTTCCAAAAGTCTGTTGGTCAGTTTTTTTATTAATGCAATTATTTTCTTGTGAAATAAATGCGGTTTCTAAAAATAGACGTTATAATTATTTTCAGTGATTAATACTTTGGCTGATTGATAATCAATTGAATGGCCTTCATATAATGCGTGCTCAGCGAGGGCACATCTATCAGGATACAATTTACTATCGCTTTTGTGAGAGAACTACTACATAAAACAAAAAATTTCTTAAGAGAAAATTCAAATTTAATAGTCATACCATCTGACAAAGGAAATGTTAGTTATAATGGAAAATCAACAATATTCAGAGCTATCTAAAGAACTGATTGATAATAACACGTCATATAAAGAGCTTACTAATGATCCAACTGCAAAAATAACTAGTAATTGTAACAATTTAATTAAAAAATTATTCAATAAAAAACAAAAAGACAAAAATACCAAAGAAAAACTAACAAACTATAACGGTATTTCAGCCAAATTTTATTGTTTACCAAAAATTCATAAACCTACATTATCAGCTAGACCAATTGTAGCTTCTATAAATACTCCAATTGAGCCTCTTACTATGTGGTTAATAAAATATTAACAAAATCTTATGACTATGATAATGAATATTATATTAGACTCCTTCGAAATTAACAAAGCATACAATAACATGATCTTACCACCGAACTATGTTCTTTTAAGTTTAGATGTAGTATCACTTTTTAGTAATGTTCACTTAAGTATATGTTTAACAGCTCTTGATTACAAATGGAATTATAAAAGTAAAAACTGCAAACTAAACAAAGAAACCTTTTTAGAATTAATATCATTTATCTTCAATAGTACATATTTTTCTTATAATGACAAAAATTACAGACTCTTGGAACACCCATGGGATCTTCAATATCACCTATACTAGCAGACTATGTAATGAATTATACCTTAGACTTTGTTATATCTGTTTTACCATTCCAGTTGTTTCTCATTAAAAAGTACGTCGATAATATAATTTTAGCTCTGCCATGCAATGGATTAGATAATATACTATTCTACTTCAATACATTCGATCCTTATATACAATTCACTATTGAAAAAGAAAATTCAGAACAATCTTTACCTTTTCTTGACACCAAATTCATAAGAGACAATAATAATAAAATTTCGATCGACTGGTATAGAAAACCGATAAGTTCAGGAAGATATATAAATTACCATCCATATCATCTACGCAACACAAAAATTAACTTGATCAAACAGATGAAAAGTAGAGTTCTTCGAATTTCAGATCCAAAGATCCACCAAAAAAAATCTAAAAATATTGTATAATCTTTTTCACGAAAACTCGTATCCTCCATATCTTTTGAGACGAATATTATCATAATATTATATAATACATTTGACAGAAATTCTGACATTACTAATAATAAATCACAAAATATTAGAACTGACAATATTAACCCTCCAATTTATATGTCTTTACCATATATAAAAACAGTCACACCTAAACTTTCAGGAATCTTTAAGAGACATAATATCAAAATTGCAAACAAACAACACCTTACAATCAAATCAATTTTCAGTAAAATCAAAGATAAAACACCGATGAACCAAGTAACTAACATAGTTTATGAAATTCCTTGCTTGAACTGTGATAAAAAATACATTGGTCACACTAAAAGGACATTAACCAATCGAATTTCCTCTCACAAAAGCGATAGTAAATTGTATCCTGATAGATGTGTCCTCGAATTGGTTAGGTTAATCAGGTTAATGGAACCGCAAGGATCCGCAGTCAATATCACAACCTCACACACAGATGTGCCCTCGCTGAGCACGCATTTTATGAAGGCCATTCAATTGATTATAAATCAGCCAAAGTATTAATCACTGAAAATAATTATAAAAAACGTCTATTTTTAGAAACCGCATTTATTTCACAAGAAAATAATTGCATTAATAAAAAAAATGACCTGAATAACCTTAGTTTTATGTATGCCTATCTCTTAGATTTTGAAAAACAAAATCTTTGCAAAATTTTAATTCCAATCAAAATTAACTCCATTCAAATAGACCTTAATATCAGAAATAAAAATTAAAACATTTTTTGTTGAATGTCATATTGTTTTTTGAGTTTAATTTATAATGAACTTTTGTGTCAATTTTTTTATATATTTCACAATTATACCGACATTCTCACTTAAATAATGTGAGTAAATGTATACATTAATTTTTAGTCCTTGAACATGAATATGTTATATTCGAAAGCTCGGAATATATTTTAAAAAGAGTACTCTCTGGTATTTTCTTGCCACATCCCCACATAAATCGTTTCGTAACATGAAGAACAATGAGATTAGTTATACAGACAATAATCATAGCAATTGAACGCAATGCTTTTGAGAGAGTAGCGCGGTCTAGCCAGTGAAGTTTGAAAAAGCAATAATATCGCTTTTGAATTATAAGAAGATTAAATACACAATGAAATTCCTCCATTCTGGACAATTATACCTAACATATGTTTTACTTGCTAACTTCTTCAGTGTGCTATGTTAATTTGAAATAAAATAGGTGAATATCTTAGAGGAATAAAAGTTAGTCAAAGCTGTAGTAGACTATTGCATTCGTCTTTCAGGAAAAAACAATCGCCTTAACAGATCTCATTGCTCAATATTCTTAAGATTGATACCCTGAAACCATTTTGAAATTTGAATTATAAAGTTTTTCAAACCAATGAAAGTTTGGAATTTTTACAATTATAATTTAACGAATAACGAAATTTTCATCCACACATGTGCAGCATCCACTATCCATCTACCATGAATAATACCCATGAATAATACCCATATGAGCGGAATATTTTCCTTAGGACTTACCATTTTTCATTGAGGAAATTATGTGACAGGATTACATTTTAAACATATAATTACTACATGCATACTGCTCATTTATGTGCATGCTAGTAACTTTCCTGGTTACAAGAATTACAAAATTTGTAGTAATGCCACGACCACGCTCCCTTAATCACACTACCGAATAATATTGCTCATCATAGTCCAAGAGCCCCAGCCAAAAAAAGTAGGTTCTGAAAAAAATGTACGGGAACAGGTATTTTTGGAACTTTAGTTCTTTACGCCAGATTATGTTTGAGCGACCAGGGGTCGCGACGCAAAATATCTGACCGTTACGCACTACGTTATGTTACGTTTCTTCGTTATGTGCCTTGCTTGCGTGCTTGTGCCTCCTCAGTCTCTCTTTCGTTTACGAAGCAGCGATTCATAATAATATGCTCCTGCCGGGATTCGAACCCGGGCCGCCCGCGTGCAATGCGAGCATTCTACCACTGAACCACCGATGCTATATTTAAATTCTATGCAAAGCTGGTATTCGCAGTGCCGGTGATCTACTTGAATCTGTTCGGATCAATTTTTACTATTATTTCAATAATTTTTTTTGCGCGATTAACGGGTCTAGCACTTTTACTTTTCGAAATACAGGCTGTTGAAATTTTGAAAACTTGAATGTTTTGATTCGATGACTTTAAAAATGGATGGATAAATTGATTTGACATTTGGTAGGTTGTTTTTAAATGTAAAAGGGCATATTTTTAAAGAAATTGTAGTTTGTGCAACTAGTGTGGATATGATGGCCATATCGCACGAGGACGAAGTTTGAGCACGACGCCCTAGGCGAAGTGCTCAATCGTTCAAGTGCGATATGGACAATCCACACGAGTCGAGCAGCATATTTTTCCTACGACCCACTTAAGAAAAAATCTAGAAAATAAAAATTTCTATAAACTGTAATACTTATAACTTCAAATTGAACATTTTACAATTCAATTTTATGTTTCCACTAATTTTGTGGTAAACGTACAGTTCTTGAATGTCCAATTTGTATAATGCTACGGTTTCGTTTTTTAAATATACGATGCTGTTATAAGTAGATGTTGCCAGTCGGACTCCCTCTTGAACGGTACCGTACCATTATCTATAATAATGAATATTCTGCTAAATATTTCAAACGTCTACCTGTTGTTGTTATTATTATCAAGCAGAATAATTATTTTTTTAAATAAAAGTAACTATTAAAAAAAACTTTTTCACGGAAATCGAACCCGGGTCTACGGCGTGAGAGTCTGGATTGCTTACTACTCGACCACTGAGAAATGTGAAAATTATTTATCTATAACGTCAGATGTAACTATTACATAATTTTATAAAATCTGAGGTCCCCTTAAATACCCATTTTATTCTGTTTTGAGTATTTGTTGGTAATTTGTACGGATTATTTCTTTCAAGTTTATCTTTGTAAATGAATATTCTTGATCCAGTGCGTTTCTATGAGAAACTTTTTTTGACAAGTTATTTTGACGTTTCTTTTTAATTGAAAAAATATGAATGAAGAATACTAAACTCGAATGCTGATTGGTGGATTTCATATACGTTCTAAGATGTATATGAAATCATATCCGTTTAGTTAACTGATGGCCCACATTTCCATTTTGTAAAATGTGCAGAATAGTAGTTTGTGCAACTAGTGTGCATATGGACAATCCACACGAGTCGAACATTAAATTTTTTTTATGATCCATTCCAGAAAAAATCTAGAAAATAAACATTCGAATATACTGTAAAATAAATATAACTTGAAATTGAAAATGTTCAACAATTTTATTCATAATCGTACCAATTCAATTTTATGTCTTCACTAATTTTTTGTGATAAACGTACATTTCTTAAATGTACAATTTGTACAATGCTACGGTTTCCCTTTTTAAATATACGATGCTGTTATAAGTAGATGTTGCCAGTCGGACTCCCTCATGAAGGGTACCGTACCATTATCTATAATAATGAATATTCTGCTAAATATTTCAAACGTCTACCTGTTGTCGTTATTAATATCAAGCAGAATAATTATTTAAAAATAAAATTAACAGTAAAAAAAAATTTCCTCACGGGGAATCGAACAAGGGTCTACCGCGTGAGAATCTGGTATGCTTACTACTCATCCACCAAAGAATATGAAAATCGTTTATCTATAACGTCAAATGTATTACATAATTTTTTCTTAAAATGAACTAAAGTTCCTACCGTGTGTCCAGCGACACGTTCTACATTTTTTTCTTTGAATATGTTTAGGGGTCTCCCCTGAATGTTAATCCAAGCTGGCGTCATGATGGGGCTTCACTTCAGCCGCCATCTTGAAAAACACGTTTTATTAAATATCTCGCGAACCGTGCATCGTACGACAAAAATTGTGGAAATCATTATTGTAGAGAATAATATTTGCCATCTTTTTTAACCGAAACTTTTTTCTGTATAACGCATAGGTTTTTAATTATAGCGCTCAAAACTTTTTTCAATATGGTTTTTGCTAAATATTTAGTAAATGGTCAATGATAAATTGAAAATGGTGGTAACTGAATTGTAGAGCATAAAATTTTTCATAAATTTCATTGAAAACTTTTTCCCGTAGCATTTATAGTTTAGGAGCTATTACGCTGTAAATGAGATTATGACAAGATCATAATGCTGTATATTCATCAAGCGCTAGGGTCGTTCCCTCGCCTGTTTGTGAGCGTTAAACGTACCGGTCACAGGGCTGCAAGCTTGCGCAGTAACAACATGTGGCTAGATATGAAGGAAATTATATACAGGGTGGGGCACTATGAACGAACTATTCTCTGGCGTCTTAACGGCAAATAAAATTAGAAAAAGTAAGACGTAGAATTAAGTAAATTACTTAGGACTGTAATTTGGAAATATTTTGAAATATGCAGGGTGCTCCAAAAAAGCGTGCCGTATCAAAGTTAGGTTCCTTAAAATTGAACACCCTGTATTTCATTACATTTTTTAATTATATTATTAAAAATAACGTGAGTTCATTAACATTTCCCTATACCTATCTAGTTCAGTTTCCAGGATAAATCGATTTTACATAATTTGTAGACCCTCCGGAAAAATACAATAACTTGAAAATAAAAACGAATAACGACATTTGCTTCAAACCATCTTACTCACTCACTCACATTCTGTTTCCAATATTCACCGGTATGCTATTATATACAGGGTGTTTTCAATATGACAGTATAACACTAACCATTTAATACATACATGTCTGGCCCAATTTATATGGAGCACCCTTTATCTGTTGGGTCTGTTAAACGTGGGAATTTATCACCTTCCAATTGGTATTAGCGTCGCCTATATCTAACTCTGATAGTTTTCGAGAAATTTTAAATTTGTTTTTTAATATTCAATTATTTGATGACATCTAGTTACCTATGACATGATAAAATGTCTTATTTTGACACTGAGTGCCTTATTGTATGATTCATTATTGATAAATTGAAGGTCTCAAATTAGAATTTTATTAAGGGTAAGTACACTATTTTTGGGCATACAGATACAATGAGCGTGGGAATTTATTACCTTTCAGTTGGTATTAGCCAGACTTGGGTAGTATTCGAATACTCAGTATTCTGAATCCTATTCAGAATACATTTGACTGGTATTCGAATACTATTCAAATACTTTTGTGTATTTGGTATTTGGTATTCGACTGAATACTTTTTTGTCGGTACTCGGTATTCTGGATTCTTTTTGAATCCCAGTATTCGAATACAAGAATTCAACTTAACCTTTTGCAATATCTTGACGACTAAAGATTAGCTTTAATTAAACAAATATTTTTAAGGTATAACTCCATATTACTATCTGCTCCTCCAGTGGAACGATTGTTTTCTTTTGCGGGTATGATGAATACGCCAAAGCGTCAAAATTTGGGTGAAATAGCGCTCTAAAACGCGCTGATTTTTCATGACGTCAGTGGTCTTGTCGCTCCGCCTACCGCATCCCGAGCGACTTGACCCTGACCAGCCGAATCGGAACCATCGGAACCATCTGAGCTGGCCTATAAGAAACAAGCAAGCAACGAGACCTCTGACGTCACAATAAACTCACATATTTTTCCGCGCTGAGTAAATATTTGAAAATTACCATTTTTGTTAAGTTAATAGAAAATCACTGGTTTAATTTATTTGTGTGAAATATTGATTTCTGGCATAATAGTACCACAAAGTACCTGCTCCGACTATTTTTTAATTTTTTCCGCTCATAGGAAAATACCCTATTGATAATAATAATAATATTAGGAATAACAATAACAATTCTTACGATGTAGCGTGATGCACTATTATTTTTTGCTACATTGACAATCTTTTATATGATGATACCGTTTTAAGCAACAATAAAGATCGATGAATTATTAGTTGTTCTCCACATTATTTACAATTTCAATTGATTCGGTACACAGCTGTATTGACATTTTTTTGAATACTTTATGCCATTTTATGCGTTATGAAATGGTTTTCGTATACAACGAGCAATATTGTCACTGATAATGTACGAGGAGCAAGTTTTACCAAGCTGCAGCTCCTAAACTATGAATGCTACGGGAAAAATATTACAATGGAATTTATAGAAAATTTCATGCTCTACAATTCAGTTACCACCATTTTTAATTTATCATTGACCATTAACTAAATATATAGCAGAAACCATATTGAAAAAAGTTTGGAGCACTATAATTATTATCTACAATAATGATCACCACAATTTTTGTCCTTCGATGCGCGGTTCGCGACATATTTAATAAAACGTGTTTTTCAATATGCGTCTGAAGTGAAGCCCCCTCCATGACGCCAACTTGGATTTACATTCAGGGGACACCCCTGAACATATTCAAAAAAAAATACCTGTTCCCGTTCATTTTTTACAAAAAATACCCGGCTCTTGGCCCATTATAATTAAATAAGCTATAAGGGGTATAAATGGATCTAATAGGATAACAGAAGTAATCATAACACAAACTTCCAAATTTACTCAGGTAAATACCTTTTATAGTAATCCGGCTGTAACTGTTTCATAGGAATGTTTAAAAAAGATTCTGAAGAAACAAGTGAATTAACTTTTTTGCATATTTTATCGTTCTTATTCAGTGAAATATTTCCTTACTGCTTTGAAATAAATACTATTCCGATTTTAAACTGACACAATAAACAATAAATAATTTTTTACGTGATGGTTCCTTTCCACTTTCAACATATCCAATATGCAATAGTTGTAATTAACTAAATTATTAACAATAGTGTACAATCAAAAATATAATTGATAAGAAGAAGAAGATAATTCAGACTTCAGACATTGTTGATTTCTAAGTCCTACTTCAAATAACTTTTTTCTAACACTCTGGTACTGAGATGAGCAATAACATTTCGTTTTGTTACTATGGATTTTTCGTGACATTTGTTTTAATGAGGTCAATGATTTAACTGGCTACTGTTACACAAAGAATTTATAGATATTAAAATGAAGTACAAAACAGTTTAAAAATATTAAAAATTATCGGTTTATAATTAATAGTTTAGACACTGAGATTCAATGAATATATTTATATATTTAGTAAGTTTTTCCTACAGAAAATTAACCAAGTAATGTTTCAAAAAATATATGTATACTTTATATAATTAAATATAGCCATGAACAAAAATAGATTTAACAAAAAAGTGGGTACACCCACTCCGCTACAATGTTCTATATTATGAAATATCTTCATCCTACTTTCTCACTAAATTTAAATTAACAAAAAAACATGATTAATTTTCGACAACTATAATGTTAATTTAAGTTAGCGAATGCCCCTTCCGCTAAAACGGGCGGCGTCCTCCATTATCTACATACAAGACGCCATCATGAAAACTTTCAATTTATTTGTCAAAAAAAGTGGGACAAACATAAAAACACCCAATAAAGTTGATAATTTGACGCTTGGGTATGTACGGTAAAAGCTTAGTGAATGGAATAATATTTTTTTGGGAATGTTCATAGCCTTTGACATATTTATTTTGGAAAGGTCAAAGGGCAAATTTGGCTGTAATTCTCATTTCAAAAATTGCATGGAATATACTAACTTTTTGTTATGTAACTATTAGGATGATGATGATGATTCGCTAAAAAAATTGTTCTTAATTTTCATACAAATTCTCAAATATACTGTATTGCAAACTATTTTCTAATAAGAAATTCTAAAATTGGAGCACTGAAAGACAAAAACCAGTTATTGAGCCGCATTAAAGTAGGACCATAAGAATCAAGACTTACCCCAACTAGCTCCTGTTCTACCAAGAAATTGTTTAGTGTCAGGATTCCACAGAAATTGTTTGAACCCTTCCCATCTGCTTAGAATTGGTGGCCGTGTATAAAATTCGTTCACTTTTTTATCAGCCATCGTCTTTCAACTGTTCCGTCTACTGCCCTTTACGTAAGAAGGAATATCCTGGGGTTGCGGAACGATTATGCGCGATATCGCGGCACACTTCGATCGAGTGTGTGCGACGCACGAATTTTGTTTTGTGTAGACCTCAGAGCGACGCCATCTACATTTCATAACGTGGATATCCGTAGGTTAACTTTTGTTGACTATTTAAGTAGAGAAAAGAAATCTTCCACTGTTTGTAATCAAATATGGCTCGTAGGATTTACATATTAGGCTTAAGAGAGGTGTCAAGGACACCGTTCATTACAATGTTTGTTACTTTGCATGATACAGGAGCTGATAAGCAGTTTCAAGTATTCTAGGCTGATCGGAAAGCTGTACCTAAAGCTTTGTTGTTGAAGTTAGTTGCTTATAGGTACCTTTTGTATGTTTCTTCAACTTAAATCAGAGGTTCCCATACTTTTTTTCCCATAGACCACTTTAAACATTTTGCTGGATCTGGTGGACCCCCTGCAGCTATTACATTTACTAACTTACTTCCAAAACCCGAAAAAAGTATATGTCTATGTAAATCTGTGTTGTGGCTATTTTTCAATCAACTATGAGTTAAAAGTTTTCGAAAAAAAGGTGAGAATTTATATTGCTTTGATTATGCTGTGAGTATTGTCATTTAAGCTAAGTTTCAAGGCCAGTCTAAAAAGCGTCTTCATCCAACAGTTGGATTCCTACTTTAGTTTTTTGTATTCTAAGATTGACTCACAGTACAAGAAACCAATAAGCTCCCACTTCGGAGTGGTAAAAAGTAGAAATAAATATTTTCTTGTTTTGTAGCTATTTATTCAAACACAAAAATTACTACACTTTTAATTATGTTGTTATAACAGTCTTAGTAGAATCAAAATTTAACATCAAAACTAATAATGATTATTATTTAAAAAAAAAAATTTTGATTATATTGCGACTGTTTTTAAAATAATGATCATTATTAGTTTTGATGTTAACTTTCATCTCAGATTACCATTGTAATCTGAGATAAAAGTTATAATTTCAATGGGAGGGATGTACTTGGTGAATTGACAGCAAATTATCAATATTTGGCTTGAGTTTAGTTAAGTATAACCGTAAATCTCCTCGCTCTGTAATATTTAATCTGCTCCGTTTTTTTGTCAACAAGTTTGTTACGGCACTAAAACTGCGTTCGACAAGATATGACGAAGGAAACGCTATGAGAAATTTTTGCACAATTCCCCACAGTCCTGGATATTTTTCAGGTATTTGTGCCTGCAGCCAAAATGATTGATACCCTCTTTTGAATGCTACTTTAAGCTCCTCATTAGTGCTAAGCTCGAGTAGCTCTTCTTGCAGTACCACTTTCCACTTCAGTTTCATCATATGGATTTATTATCCATGGTGGTATATCCATCGACAGAATGTCTTCAAATCTGATTTTAAAAACATCATACAGGGCAATCAAATGTTGAACATACGTCTGAATATCTTCGTCGAGGCATTCTACCTGCGATAAATTTGGAAACTGGGAAAATTCACGTCGACCAATATTTTGCTTCATAAGTTTCAGTTTACCAAGAAAAGCTGAAATTTCACTCTTTGTTTTTATCAAATTGAGGCTGTCCCCTTGTAACTGTAGGTTGAGGTTATTGAATTTTTTGAACAAATCTGTCAAATACGCAATGTCTGCTTTGAAATTCATAAGGTTTTCTTTTAAAACAGGATCTTTAGTGTTCAGAAACTCTAAAACAGAGTCGAAAAGCAAATAGAATCTTGATAGACATGCACCTTTCGACAACCAGCGTACTTCGGTATGTAGCCGCAATATTTGGAAGTCCTCATCATTTTCTTCGCACAATTGTGCAAATAAGCGCGTATTTAATGCATTGCTTCTTATTTTGTTAACTGCATTAATCACAAATTGAAGCGCTTGGTGCAATCTATCACTCAATTTTTTCGCTACTAGATGTTGTCGGTGGATGACACAGTGAATTGCAATTACCTCTGGTATAATCCTTTTAAGATGACTTTATAAACCCACGATATCGCCCGACCATGGCAGGAGCTCCATCTGTTGCCACCGAAATAATGTTTGTGAATGCAATTGATTTTTCCGTAAAAAAATCATTCAGAACATTAAAAATTGATTCACCTTTAGTGTCAGTCTTCAAAGTTTTCGCGAATGGTAACTCTCCAAACATTTGTTCGCCTTTGATAAATCGAACATATGCCAATAATAATGCTTCATTGCCAGGTAAAGTTGACTCGTCCAGTTGAATAGAAAAATGAGTTGTTTGCAGATAATCACACAAGAAACTTTCAACATCAGAGCTCATTTCATCAATACGTCTTTGTACAGTGTTGTTACTCAAAGGAATTTTTTAAGTATGTCAAATGAAGATTTGTGCAGGACAGTTTTTAAGACCTCTTCAACAGCAGGCAAAATTAACTCCTCTCCAATGCTCCAATGGTATGCGGTTTCCCAGATTTTGCTATAAGTAATGAGATATTGTAAGATGCCCGCAAGCCATCGTCGTTGCTTTCAGACGTTTAAGCGAACATACTATGCACGGTGGGTCTCTTTTCATACTTTTCCTTCAATGTTTGGAAATATTTCAAATCCTTACCTATTTTGTCAGGATGACACCTTCTTAGATGATCTTCCAGCTTCGATGGTTTCATAGAGTCATTGCTCAAGACTTTGTTGCATAAAAGACACATGGGCAATCGCTTGTCTGTATTTGATGGAAGAAAACCAAATTTCAAATGTTCAACACTGTACTGTCGACACTTCTTCTTAGATTCAGCCATGTTTCGTATCAATTACCTACCTGTAAATATGAAAAAAATGTTTGTTAAGTAATCTTAAAATGATTTAACAAACATAATAGATGTGGCTTTTTAAGAGAATAATATATTTAAAGAATTGTAATAGAATTAAAGTAGAGCTAGCTGGAATAGAAGTTTAATATTCCTGAACTTTCTGTTCTTTTTCGAAATAAATATAGGTATTTAATTTCATTTTATACTTTCACTTTGTATATATTTTATACGTGTACTTAGTCACTTAGTATTCGCAACATACTTATTCATTACAAAACACAATCAAAACTAAGTATTTATTTACGCACTTATAAAGATAAAAAATTGGGACTATCCATACAAAACGCACGCATCACTTAAAAATACTCAAAATCAGATAGTTTAAGAAAGTAAAAAAAATACTGTTATAATTTTCCTTGACCTATGAAATCTCGTCTTAAATAAATTTTAAGCCGTATTGTATGTAGTGCTCTGAAATGGGTACAAGAGTTGAGGAAAATATTCTCAGTTAATACACGGTGAGGAAATATGATTTGCCCTTCCAACTTCTCACATTTATCCCATTGTCTTGTTTTCGATTACCTACCTCTAATCTTTTACTAAAAAGCTATGGATACGAGAATGAGTCAATAGACGAGATATTCTTTATAACCCATTATAGGTACCCTTTGACTTAGGTGTAGGAATAATTCAAAATCTGTAACAGGTTGACAATATAAAATATACGAGTATATTAAATTTTTTCTGTTGTGTCAGTTAGGGATGAAAATTAATTTCTACTTATTTTTTCTTGACAACGGTAGCTGGAACGCTACCGAAACGTTGAAATAAAGAATTTAAAAATATTGTGGTTTAATTTCCCAAGAAATTAAAAAAAGAATTATTAATATGAAATGGATATAAAAATTAAGGTAAATGAAGATACAAATAGAAATGAGAAAAGCCGGTAAATGAATAACAGTTTTACATGTTCACTCTAAAGAACTAATTAGTACACTACTCTAACGGACAGTTAAAAAAGGCGGCTCAACCAAAATGCGCAGTTGCCACGTTGAATTAACTATCGGGAATCTTGCTACACCCCCCCCCCTAGATGACGTAACGGTCCTCCGAGGTCAGATAGCCAAAAATTTCATTTCTTCTTTGGACGGCCTCTTTCCTTCTTGAAGACCAAGGGCTGAGGAATCGGAATTTCTTCTTTAGCAAGGTAAGGGCTGAAGTCGGCAGCATGGTAGCGCCCAAAGATTTCCAATCCATCATATGTAGAAATTTCATACCCAGTAGGCGTGACAACTTTGGAGATAATATAAGGGCCATCACGCTTAGTTGCGAATTTATTGGTATACCCTTCCTAGTTTGCTCAAATAAGGGGTGATTCTTGGAACAAAGTTCTTGGCGGAGACAATTTGGCGTAAATCATAAACACAATCCTGGAGTGCCCTAAATTGTCGACCAAACGTCAGATAGGATGGAGCCTGACCTGTAGAATCGCAGACTGTAGTGTTAATGGCAATTCGGATACTGCTTAAGTGCTCATCTCATTTGTCGTGTTGTCCTTGAACCAATATGAATAATTGAGTTTTCAGTTCACGATTTTTCCTTTTAACAAGATCACTAGCTGGATGATACGAAGGAATATAGGAGCTTTCCAAAGCCATGAGTTACTTTCAGCATCACATCCGAGATGAACTGAACTCTATTATCAGAAATTAATTTTCTAGGAGTGCCAAAACGAAGGAAAACCTCTACTATAAGTAGGTTTAGCACAAGCTTCACCAGCTGCTTTAAGAGTTTATCCATACCTCAAATGTGGTTAGAATCCAAATAAAGGGTTCAATGAAACTCAAAGTCAAACCACAATATATTTAATGTCCAGAAGTAGGACTCAAAACTTGCAACTAGTTTCGGTAACAATTAGGTACCTTCATCAGACTGTAACAAATAGAAAAATGGTACACTTTTGTTAGGATCTAAAGATTTCTATCAAGTAAAGGTACAATGTAATTTTTTTTGAACATAGGCAATAAAATTGATGGAACAAAGTTGCGATCAAATTATATCCCCATTTTCATGATGGGTTGTCTACTCTTTTGTCAGTAAATGGATAAAATAGGTTTTATAATTTTTTTTTCATAGTAGAACTTTCCTTTCTAGTTTAATTTTAAGAGAGTAAATTTCCATTAATTTGAACATAACTTTTTCTCTACTGTACTTAAAAAAAAATTTACTTACTACCAATATGTAATATCAAACATTGCGATACTGATATGAGTTCCGTAATGAGATACTTTACCGCACTAGTGCGGTGAAGTAAAATTAATTGGAATGAACGTGTACAAGTTTACAGTTTGCAGAATGCACCAGTCTTCGAATCGTATATATTCTTTTTCGTATCTATTGCGGGATTTAGAGGGTACTAGGGTTTGTATTGCATATTTGCAGCAAGTTCTATATCAGAATCTACACTTTCATAGTCGGAACTCATGTCGATACAATAGTAGATATATAATGAGAGACAAAATGTGCACAGGTTAATGACCGGTGACCTTGAACAGCACAAGAGCATGGATAATGGATTAATTACCGCATGTATAGAATTTGTTATTTTGATAAAAAATTTGATTTATGTCTTGGAATGCAATTAGTGAATTAATTACCCGCATGTATAAAATTTTTTATTTTTGTGATGAGAGACCAAATGTGCACAGGTCAATGACCGGCACAAGAGCATGGATAATGAATTAATTACCGCATGTATAGAATTTGTTATTTTGATAAAAAATTTGATTTATGTCTCGGAATGCAATTAGTGAATTAATTACCCGCATGTATAAAAGTTTTTATTTTTGATGTAATGGGAGACCAAATGTGCACAGGTGAATGACCGGTGACCTTGAACAGCACAAGAGCAAGGATAATGAATTAGTAGTACCCGCATGTATGAAATATGTTATTTTTAGATAGAAGATGAATTATTGAATTAATTACCCGCATGTATAGAATTTGTTATTTTGATAAAAAATTTAAATTTATGTCTGGGGATGCAATAAAGGAATTGTATTCACATGGGAGCTCATTAAAACATTGAAAGTATTAATTATTCTGCTAAGAAAGCAATTTTTGTAAAAGGAGGGGGCAAGTATATGGGCAAGTCGATTATGTGTGTGTGTGAGGTTGTGATATTGACTGCGGATCCTTGTGGTTCCATTAGCCTAACCAATAGCAAGTCGATTATGTGAAGAGGTTTAGTATATATGAGTGGCAGAGCAGAAACTTTAATTATATTTGTTATCAAATTATAGTGCGAATGAAGAAATGGAATCTAGTAGGTGTCTTACACCAGAGCTTAGTTTTAATTCAGACTGTTTATACTACAGTGCTCCAAGATTAGCAAGTATCGCTACAAATGTGGTATATTGGTGTATCAAAGACGCAAATAATAATAATAACATTGGAATCGGATACAGATATTTCAAACATGATACCATCTATGAATTTGTAATTCCCTGTGATTTGTATAGTCTGTTAAATGTGAACTGTATCCGCGAATTGAAACAGCAAATCGTAAAAAATAGTGATGTACAAGAGGATGACTCTGGTGAATTGGTAGGAGAGGAGTTGATTGATACAACAATATATAACCCATGCTATTATCCAACACAGCCTGGAATAAATTATATAAAAGATTAAACATGTTAGTACCTAGTTAGTATTAGTCGATATGCTTACTCCAACGTTTATAATATTGCAAGCTATTATTGGCAACTACCTTTTAA
>CAJUYG010001527.1:0-30225 GCA_910591675.1 Galerucella calmariensis
TAATATCTGATTTTAAACTATTTTAAACCTACCTGTAATTATCGAGTCATTTGTTGCAGTTTCAGGAGTTAGGTGTTGGGTTGTTTGGACTTGAAAGTTTATTTGTTTGATTTAGTTTTATTTTTGTAACATTTAAATAAGAGTAAAAAATATAAGCAAAAATGAAATAAAGTTTTCGTTTATGCTAGGTGAACGCAGTCAAGAACTGCTTGTCGTTAATTTGGAAAATAGGCCTAGTAAAATCCACGGAAGAAACGAGATGGAGATGTACAGGGTGAAGCACGACCAACGAGATGGAGATTTATAGCGAAACGGTAAAATTTTTAAAATGTTTGTCACTTTAGTAGTTTGTACATTCATATAGGTTACATTTTAAAATGATTTTGAAATATACAGGATGTTCCAATAAGTGTGGCGTATCAAAGTTATATTTTTTCTCATGGGTCACCCTATATTTTATAGCATTTTCTGATTGCCCCTAAAAAATTTAATACTCCTTCATAATAGTTTCCTATATCTAAATACAGAGGGCACTTTAACCGGAAATTTTGCCTAACCAACCAGTAGTAGAGTGGTAGGGCTCTTTATCGAGCCCAACATCCATGGATTCGGGACCTCGGTTACACGTCTCCTCTTAAAAACGGCATATCTACATTATACCTTGTGCCCATTGCTCGAGCTGTGATATGCTACTTACCCTAGTAGTCTAAAGTTCACCCTAGTTGTCGAAAGTGCTTTGCTATAGGCTGTACGGACTCTACGCCGGTGTTTCCCTGGTCACCCATCCAAGTACTAACCGCTCTCGACACTGCTTCACAGTAGTTATCGAATTAGTGGCGTTCCTCTACAGTGCTCGACGCTACAACAGTGGGTCGACGTCCTTGTAAAGTGTATTTCGTTTAAATTTTGAGGTTTACATCTATCCGAGCTCTTTTTCTGTTACGTTTCAGACATTCAGAATTAAGTATCTATTTGTATATTATACTTGCTCATGTATGTTACATGTTATATAAAAATAACACGATTATCTTACAGTTTATAAAATATATTGGGTCCGTTGAACTATAGGGAAACACGAATTTTTGACTGATTTTGCGAAAAATCGATAGTTCTCACCTATTTTGAGAATAATCCGTCAAAAAATTTGCGGGTTATACATATTTTGCTGAGAAAAATCCAAAAAAAGATTTTTTTTCGCCACTTGAGCCATCACTTTTGGACTAGTTATTTTATACAAACCACAGTTTAAATGAATTGCACTGTACGGAAAAGTGATCAACAACATGTTTTCTCGCTAATTATAACAACATTTCAGTTAGTTTCTTCATAATATTGTTTAAATTACCACTTTTATAAATATATATTTGACAGGCTACAAATTTGTATGAAAACAATTAAATCAAATGACAAATGACATAGAAGCTCTAGCGCAATGTGTAACATGGTTGCCAGCTATAAACGATTACTTGAGAATCATGATATTTTTAAAATATTAATTCATTATTGCATTCGAATTTCATCTTAGAAAGTATTGGATGAGAGGGATGAATGCATTGTAATGCACATCAATCTATTCAAGAAGAGGAAAAAAAATATAATAATTGGATTCACCCTTCCCCTTCTAGAATAACTTTATGTGGATTACAAATAATTGGAGGCATTTGCCTTCCCCTCAAGATATTCAAGAAGGGAATATAATAATTGGATTCACCCTTCCCCTTCTGGAATAACTTGATGTGGATTACAAAGTATTGGATATTTTTTGAGGGGAAGGCTGAATACAATGATTATATATTTTTTGTTTCCCCTTCTTCAAATACGCAATATAATGATATCATCATATATAAAATGTGTTTATAATTTCATTTATGTTCTTGGGTTTGTCTTGAATGAATCTTACTAAAAATATAGTCTGATACAATATTTAATTTCGTATCTTAATAGTCATGTAGCATGATTGTCGAGTAGTCGATTACAGCTGGCAACCACGCTACAAATATTGTATGTTTTGTAGGTTGCATATCTGTGTATGCGATTATTATTAAAATTATTTATATCCAAACTGGTTGCCTGTCAAATATATATTTAAAAAAGTGGTAATTTAAACAATATTATGAAGAATCTAACTGGATTTTTTTCATAGATAGCGAGAACACATGTTGTTGATCACTTTCATGTACAGAGCAATACATTTAAACTGTTTTTTGTATGAAATATCATGCCAAAAAGTAATGGCTCAAGTGGCGAAAAAAAATCTTTTTTTGGATTTTTCTTTGTAAATTGTGTATAACCCGCAAATTTTTTGACGGATTATTCTCAAAATAGATGAGTACTATCGATTTTTCGCAAAATCAGTCAAAAATTCGTGTTTCCCTATAGTTCAACGGACCCAAATATATTATTCATTATATAGGATACCTTAATTTGTAGCTGTTTTATGTTATTTTTTCTACAATCACATTGAAATGTAGGTAGGCTTTTTCGCTTGCCATTTACAACGAAAAGTTGACGTTTCTTGAGGAGTTACTTTACGAGAGTAAAAAATTGCAAATCGCTCGTTGCCCATAACAACCGATAATACAAACATAATTGTATTGACAGTGACAGTGACATCATAGGGCAACCTGGCTAGGGAGTGTTTTTATTTTCCGAAAATCTTTTACAATCTAATAAATCGCTGTTTTGTTAAGTTCTTAATGTTTTAAATATTTGATTAGTGTGAATGCGATTTTACCGTATTAATTTTTTTTTGTGTTTTTGTGTTTAATTGTTGTGCCACGCACTGAATATTTTGCATATACTGGCCGAATGGCCCTGCAAGCTGAGGCCTTTCTAATTGTAGAATAAGAAGAAGTACATTGACAGTATTGACAATAATAATTATACGTTTAAAATTTTATAAAGTATTTGACAGGTACTTTAAATAAGAAGTATGAATTTATCAATTTTATTGGTTATAATACAGTTGTCAGAACCAAACATGAGCCCCGGAAAATATGCGAACTAAAATAAGGTCATCGCAAGCAGCCAATCAAGAGCCAATGTTAACGATTGTCCATTAGTAATTGTTTAATATAATAATCGAAATAATATGACCGAGTGATTTCATCAACATACATCATTTTATTGATTTTATTCATTCTGTATCAGTGTTGTCAATGCGAGGATGATTATCCGATTTTTAGACAATTTCACTAATTTGGACCCAATAGTTTTTCGAATATTTTGTAGAAGGGATATATAAAATGGCTATTGTTTCTGGGATTTTCCATATTGACTGGGGTCGAAGACTTTATTTAGATAACCAATGTGTCCTTTTGGTAATTTTGACAAATTCTGATAATTTGAATAGTAAGTTCGGGTAATTTTCATTTTTGCATCGGCAACACTGGACTATAACCAGTTCATATTTTGTTGCTTTCCATAGAAACTTGACCCTTCTTTTTCAGGACTGTATTAAAAGGTGCTTTCGATTATTTACTTTTGGCTGCTAGTAGCAGCTCGTAGTGACTGAATTCCGTTCGTTTATTACCGGGCGTGACGCCTAGTCTTACCTTCCCCTTGCCCCTCAAGCACATACCGAAAAGTCCACGGACATTAAATATTTGACGTTTGTCCGGTTTGACGTTTATTTAAAGGTTAAGATTGTGCCGATTACGATTTAATACTATTTAAACCTCACTAAAAATACCCAAATATGCAACATTTTATCAAAAACAATATAATTGAAAACTGTTCTTCTAACAACACAGGAAATTCATTGGCATTGGCACATGTCAGGTGGTTTTGAGGATCCTAAAAAATCGTGTTCGATTTGCTCGAAAGTCGTGACGACTGAGGCGTCACGCACAAGTGCTTGAAGCCCAAATAAACGAAAGCAACAATAGTCATGAAGAAGAAGGGTCAAGTAATTTGAAAATATAGACATTTAGGGCAAACGGTAGTTTTAGTTTTGGTCCAATATAAATTTTTTTATTAATATTTAGAGTTACATTTTTAGCAAGTTTGACTTTGTTTACATATCTCTTAGCAGTTGACATTTATGGTATCGATATTTGGTTATCGATTCAAAATATCGAATTGTTACTACAAAAATACAACTACAGCGACATGAACACGCCCACCAGGGCTCACGTTTGCTTCGTTCAACTTGTATAATTTATATTCAAGTGATTGTAGAAAAAATATACCTATGTATTGCGAGCTAAAGGTGGAATTATTGTTCTCAAGCAATTACCTAATCCTTGCTTTCGAACAATAATTTCTCACTTTTCGCTCTTAATACATAAATAACTATTTTTGATATTCGCAATTATGTACCTGGTTATTATGTATTCCTATATTAAATTCCTATATTAAATACATGGGAATAAAATGATTATTTTACACGTTATAATATATCTTATTTATAGGCGCATTTCAAGATATTAGATCAAAGGCATGTAAAAAAATACCTGGCGCAGATTTATTTTTTTTGTAATTTAGCGTTCAGTTGCGCGTTTTGGTTAATTGAAATTTTTTCATGTGATTTTTTTGATTTTATACGTACCTATACTCGTGTCTAAAATAATTTGGCTTGATAGATCTCTCCGCAGAAATCTCCCAATACCTTATTAAGTGTTTACATTATAAATCTTTCTCTTTTGGAGGTGCAAAATTTGGGACATTTCAAGAGTGAATTATGAATATATAAAGTGTGTATCTCGGAAACGCTGTCAGAATTAAAGCTAAATATTTATGGGGTGCTGCAAATCGCCTGCTTTTATATTACTTATACAGTAAAAGTGAGCTATAAAAGCTCTCTAGAGCTCTTCCGTAAGCTCGGCTTTCCAACGCAATGGCGTAACAAGGAAAGAGATTATATAATTGAATATTGCAAGATATTTTTTGTTAGTGAATATCAGAATTTTGGAGAACCAGCAGAGAGAATGTAATACTTTTTTGGAAATCACAACACTTTTCAGGAATCAGCACCAATGTATAAAAAAAAACAGAAAAACCTCCATTCACATACACGCAAAGCTGTACAGAATCCCGGGAAGGTTACTTGATAAAGACTTACCTCCTGCAGATATCGCAAAACTTTTTTTTAAGGAATCTGAGTAGGTATCTGGTAGCTGATACTTTGCCGAGGAAATCAAATGAAAGGGGATACAATATATCTTTTGAGTTCTACACCGAGAAGAACAGGACAAGTAAACTGGTTTTATAGATAAATTCTCGCTAATCTAACTTGTAGAATTATGGTGATGATCAAAATTGATCTTAGAGAAAAAGTAAGACCAAGACCATCCTTACACTAAATTATAGATAATCACATCCTACATGGAGTACCTATGAATTACTACTGGAGGAGTTTTTGAGTCACTTTAGAGGTAAACAAACTTCAAAAATTAATTACGTACCTACATACTCAGGATATTCATTATTGGTTTTTTTTTTATTCTGTTTTTTAACGTCGGTCTATTTCTGCGACTGAGGCTAATCACCGACGCCGGGAGCACTCTACCCCTAACCGGAAATTTTGGCGAACCCACTAGTGTTCCAACCAGTGGTAGCGTTCTTTTACGAGCCCAACATCCATGGACTCGGGACCTCGGTTTTACGTCTCCTGCGAAAGACGGCATATCTACATTATACCTCGTGCTCATTGGTATAATGCCTGCGAGTTGTGATATGCTACTCACCCTAGTAGTCTAAAGTGCACCCTAGTAGTCTAAAGTGTTTCGCTGCAGGCTGTACGGGCCCAATACGATGGTTTTCCCTGTCATGGTAACCCATCCAAGTACTAACCATGTCCGACCTTGCTTGACTGAAATTATCGCATCAAACGCGTTCCACTACAGTGCTGGGTCGTCGCCCATATTATTAGTTTTCAAGTAAAATAAAACATTTGAGAGTTATGTGATATTGAAAACTAAAATAAAAATATAATAAATTCAAAGATAACATCCTGTATTTTGTATTATAGGAGACAGAGGCATCGCAAAAACCGAAAAGTCGCTTAGAAATAGTGATCACGGAGTATAGGTATAACCTACTAGCAGTGACTATAACAAGAATTCTTGTTATAGTCACTGCTACTAGTGACTAAAATCACTTTCCTCTTTTGTTTTAGAGGTCGCTGAATACGAATCTGAAATTATTTTCAATTACACACTATTTATATTTTTTTGTGTAGGTAGGTAATATATACCTACCTAATATTAATATCTAAGTAGTTTAAAAAAATTGGCTCCTTTTTTTTTAATTTCCATAGAAAATAAATGTTATTGCAAATTTTGTACTCTCATTGTCTAGTTTATTTTACTTACCATGTTTGATCACTCAGTATTTATCTTCGATCGTTCAGTAAATGACAAATATAAATACTGATTGAAACGTCATCAATACTAAAACAATCGAGTCCTCAATTATAACAATCATATCATACTGTTAATAATCTATTCAATTATCAATATTATCTAACAAGTTATTAACAGGTTTAATTTCCATTACCAGCAGTTCCATTGCTATAATTAACGGGTTTAATTGTAGCATAAGTAAAATGGTTGATACTCCCCAACTTTTTGTTTTCTGAGGTTGTTGATTTATGGTCATTAGCGGTTACTGTTTTCAATAGGCTATTGCAATGTTTTAATTACCTACCCTCAGTTGACGGTTGACGGTGAGATAGTGAATGTTTGCCACCAAAAACGTAGTGGTAGGTACATGGGAGAGGTGTTCTACCGAGTGTTTGATTGAGGACAAAAAAGAATATCAATAGCGTCTCTATAACATCACATCTTTTTTTTGTGAGTACTTACTTACCTAAGTAGGTAGGTACCTACTCCAAAAATATTTCACAGTTTTGATGTTGAAAAAGTATCTCTATTATTCACGAATTTTTTTTTTTGAGGTTGAAAAAGTATCTCTATTATTTACGAATTTGAATTATTTTGTGTAATAGCATTCTATAAAGAAATGATAATATAGTAACGAACTCTATACCTAACGTGTAAGTATCATTTAAGCGATGCAAAACCAGAAAATACGATAAAATACGATACCTATACAAAAGATTGACGTCACTCAGTTTTGATCGGTGTTTTAGCTAATATGGCGGATTGTTATATTATGTATCTATGTATATTCTTGCTAAAATGAATATATCTAATAATTGTAATGTAAAAATAATTGATTGCTTTGGATTCTATGAAATATATACCTAGTTACAATTGTTTCAAATGATCATATCAGTTATTCTCAGTCTGTCAGTCATCATGTCTATTATGCTTCAATTGCTAGTTAGACTTCTATTTTAACAAGTAGGTACTTATTTACCAAGAGACGTTATAGGATCGGCTCTAAGAGAGGTGAGCTGCTAGCTGTCGTATATGTCAGAAGTCATTTCCTGTACAACGCTAAAAAAATTTGGGATACGGTTTTCAACCATTTTCGAAGAATTTCAATCTCTATTGAAATAATTTGTGGCATTCGTTTCTTTTCGTTAAGTTTTTTGAAAACTCCGTTGAGCGATATTGAAGTTATGATCATTTTATTAAATTTGCATTCCCATATGCATATGTCTTGAAAACATTTCTATCATTTCGCCATACTCTTGCTTAACATTTTGAATATACACTGATCTATATATCTAGGTAAGGTACCTACCTATAAACATTGCTAATCAATCTCACTTGTGGTAAAATTGTAGGAATAAAACTAAGCAAACTTCGGTAGGAATAGGATACTAACTATGTGAATTTTTTGTGAAATTTTTTTGTGTTGTTTCAATTTTTAATGTTGCCGCCTCTGTTTCCGGTGTACTTTACACTGCTCGCTTCTCTGTAATAGAAGATAATGTTTATAAATATGCATGTGTAAATGTAAGGCTTTAAGTAGACCCAAAACGAAGAGACTTGAATACGTAAAATTCCCCTTCCTGTTTCCTACCTCATTCACCTACCCACTCTTTCTGTAGAGCTTTCTACTTTTCCTATTTTTTGAGACGTTGCTACGTGCGAATCATTTGGAAAGTTAATTGCCCTTTTTACATTCCATAAAGTTACTTTTCCGAACTGATTTTTGTTTAATTTGTATAGGTAAGGTATAAACGGTAGATAGGTTCATCTAGTGGACTTCAACTTCAGAAAATGAATTTAAGAATTATGTACCTATAGGAATACCTATGCCTTAGAAATTCAAAGTAAGGTTAGATATCAAAAACAGCCCATTATTTTCTATCAATAAAAACCACAAATTTTATATAAATTGTCCTCTGCCTTACATTAGCTAACCTGTTAAAATAAAAGGTTATCCGTACATGGTGTAGTAAATCAGGTGTAGGGTCAAGTGGGGTAAAAATGAGACGCAATATTTAGGTGAAAAATGAGACGCTCAAATAAAATTGCTAATTGTTTGATTCCAATCTTGTTTCTGATATAAATATATATAGCAACACTTATAAAAACATCATCCCTACAATTTATTTCATTTTTGGGAAACAAATGACGTCAAAATTAAAATTACAAAATCTATCGCATCGTTTGTGATTTAAATCTTTTAAAATCGGGTTTTGAGTTTTTGTTGTGCAAGTTCGTATGTCGGTCGGAGAGGTTCGGTTAAAGTCGCTTCGCGCTCTGATGCTACTACGTGCTACTACCCTTGCAACGTGTGCAATTGCATTCCAGTTCCAACTGATCAGTTTTCGAGTGAGCACGTTTTTCCTGGAGGGGTAAATTTGAGACGCGCTTGGAAGTAAAAATGAGACAGCACAGGTATAAATATAAGACAAACCTTTTGATTATTTTTCAGCTTTTATTTACAAAACCATGATGCCAAAGAAATATATACCCAAGCCGAAGAAGTATACGAAGGAAGATATCGATAAAGCAGCAAAGTTAGAGAGAGCTCAGGATTTTTCTGTAAGGGCTGCAACCAATGCCTTCCATATAGATAAGTCGAAACTATGAATAAGAAGAATTCAACAAAACAAGGGCGAAAAACATCGTTATCTTTAGAGGTCGAACAAGATTTAGTTCCAGAATTAATAACAATGGCTCAGTGAGGGTTCGCATTAACTAAGCAAGAGGTCAAAAATGCCGTGCAAACATATGTGCAAGAAAATTACCTTAACACGGCTTTCAAAGATAGGCGCCCTGGCGATGACTGGTTTAGAGATTTTTGCAGAAGAAATCGTCTTAGTCAGAAAAAAATGGAGCAACTTGAAAAGTCACGACGTTTAGCCACTAGTGATCCATTTATTATTTAATCGTTTTATGATACCTAAACTTGAAAAATGCATAAACAACCTGAATATTACATCGTAACAAGTTTGGAACCTTGATGAAACTTCGTTTTCCATGGATCCCACAAGGATTAAAGGGATAGCTGCCAAAGGACAAAAGGTACATAGGAATATTGAAGGATCCAGAAAGGAGAACGTGACTGTAATGGCATGTATATGTTGAGCTTAACATAAAAAAAACGTATTTTGTCTCACTTTTCCCTTTGGTTTAGAGGACGGCAAGACTGTTAAAACATGCACTTTATAACTGTATCATTTTTAACCAGGCATGTCTAATTTTTACACTTTTTCTAGGTTAAATAGGTATAAGACACAGTTTCTATTTTTTTTTCACTTTAATAAAGGTGATTTTTATATGTTTTCAAGCTTTCAATAGTTTTCTCATCATAATTTACTTCCCATAACATTTTTATCAATTCTTTTAATGGAGTCTAACACACTCAAAAAGTTGAAGTTTTAAAAACAGTCTCATTTTTACCCCACTTAACCCTAATTTTAGCGAGGTGAAGCAAGAGGAACTTCATCTTTCAGAGATATATGCCAAAAGAACGCTGTTTAAAAATTGGTTTAGTTAATGTGATAATATCAAGCAGTTTTTAAATAAATTAAGCACGCCTATGAATATAGCCTCCTAGCCCACCAAGATATCGCAAACTGGTGGAGCGTATAAACGTTTCTAACAGCCAATAGTGATACTCGCGTCTCTTGTCACGACCAATCCAGTCAATGGCCGTGACGATAACGACTTGTTACCTGCCTTCAGACGCCCGCCCATGTAAATTAAACTTTCAGTTTTAAAAGAAGAAACGGTTTTGTAGCAGGTATTTTCGATCCTAATTTTAAAGCTTTTATTATAGTTCGTATTGACTTTATACAACGAAGGTGCAGAAAAAAGTGAATTTTGGAACTGTTTCAAAATAAATGTTTTCCTTATTATGAGAATAAAAAGAAACTACAGGGCTATTGCACCTTCTAATTTCTTTTAATGGGGTTGAAGAGGCTGGACAAGACTTTCAAAATAAATATGTCTGATATTTTTGAATACAAAAGTACCTAAATATATGACAAATCGGGAGGGTAAATAATAAAATCCATGAATCGTTTTGATGTAGTCGACTAATGTTGTAAACTGCTGGCACAACGGCATAGGAGCGAGTGCTTGATGATGGGGGAAGGGAGATGTAGGACATGTATTTCCCCGACTGCGGAAACTTTTATGTACGGGACATAAACTGAATGAATGCTAATAGTATTATCTATACTCTGCTTCCTATTGCAATAAAATTTATTTTGGCGTTTGGATTCTCCCCCTTATTTTTCATTATTCTATTTTAGTCAGATAAAGAAGTGGGTATACGATATTATAACCTCCAAAATCTCAATTGATGATTGGGTTTATTTATTTTTCACTAGATATATCACTATGAAAATTGTTAAAATAAACAGCTGCAGAGTATTAAATCTGCCAGTTCACTGATGAATTATTAGAGAAAGGATAAATTTTATACATTCTACACATAAAATTTCAACAAAAATCATTGTCTACCTCAATAAGAATCCAGAGTCTTTACATGGAACGTCTGCATAGAAGTGTTTTTAAAGCACTGCATATCATTTTTGTATGATGGGGCCAATAACGCATTATCTTATTTTTGTGCCATCAGGATAAAAGCGGAGATTGAGAGGATATGTTAGAATAGATCCGGCCGCTTGCGCTGGATTTAAGCCGCTTATATCGGACTCTATATTCAGATTTTTAACGTCAACGTTTATATACAGGGTAACGACATATTCAATTTTTAAAAATTGATAATGAAATTGATAGTCAATCCAAATGACACACTATTTTTGTCTGAGTAGGTGTGTTATAATTCATATAAATTGAGTTTCAATGAAATATGTGTTTTCCAAGAATGAGTTCGAAACAAAGTGGCATTTCCATACTCGAAAACATTTTGTATAGGTACCTAGCTTGTAGCTCATGTTGAAGAAGTATTATAATAATTATTCATACAAGTAGGTAGGTTCCTACATGACGTTTTTGAATAATTGATCTAAAAATGTATACCTACCAGTTGTCCCATTCAGGAAAAAATATATTGGGGCATTTAAGAGAGTTAGGTAGGTACCTACCTACCAACAACAGAAGTGACCTAAAGCTAAAAAATTCTAGAACGAAAGATGTAATTGATTATTTAGGTGATACCTATCTATAAAAAATGATTCCCGAGAATCATTCTGTATATAACGTCTGATGATATCAACGGAGTGAATATGGTAGGTACTTCCAATTGGTGCAAACCTATGCATTATTTTTTCCTTTTTGTTCTTTAGAATTAACAAACGTACGAAGCAGCGAGTAGGTATAGGTATTTAGTATATACTTAGTTAGTTATTTATAAGATACACTTCTGGTTTTCTTAAATGCGCTCTGGTTTGATGAAAAAATGGATAGTTTATGTTTATGTTTAAAAATAGTCGATCTCCATATCTATTCATACCACTTTCGAATACCTACTTTTAACCGTCTGGTAAATAGCTACACAGCTAGGTGCACAGAAAATTTAAAAGTTAAACCTGAAGTATGGCGGTTCGATTATTCGCATCAGCTGTGGTAAGATATTTTCTTTTTGTTTATATTTTTTCACAATTTTTCTCTAAAAACATTGAATTTGCAATAAAGTAAAGTTGTTTGTCTTAAAAATTGTGAAAAAAGAACTGAAAACAAGAAGAAAAAAATTCCACCTCAACGGCAAATCGAACCGCCATAATTAAGGTTTAACTCTTGAGTTTTCTGTGCACCTAACCGTGTAGCTAGGTATTAACCAGACAGTTAAAAGTAGGTAGGTATTCGAAAGTGTAATGAATATGGAGTTCGACTTTTTTGAACATAACTATCCATTTTTTCATCAAACCAGAGTGAATTTGAGGAAATTGAAAGTGTATTTGAACTTATTTTTCAACGACCTTTCCAAATCCGTTATTATTTTTTTGAACGCTATTTACCTATATATAACACAGTGTATTTGGAGACATGAGCCAAACAATCGCTTATTTTTTAAAGTTACTTCATTCCATCGAATACACACTCTTAAAAGTCATGGGTGGTTGGAAAACTGACACTGTTGCGCTAAAGATAAAGAAAATTCACGCGAAAGAGAAAATAATTTCGATGTCCATTATCAACCCCTATGTTTAATATAAATTCAACAAATCGCATTAATGTAGCATTTAATTCGAACCATTAAATTTTGTTGTTCTCAATAAATGCTCCATTCTCTTGCCTATATAGAGATAGTAGGTACCTACCTATAATATGTATATATATAATCAGCTCTGCAGGCCTATAGAAGGCCCATGGCTTTGTTGACTTCCTTTCTCCATTCTTTCCAGTTCTCTGCTTTTCTTTTCCAGTTGGTTATTTTTAGTGTTCTAAGGTATTTTAACACCTCTTCCATCCATCTTGCTTTGGGTCGTCCTCTTTTCCTCTTTCCTCCTATCCCGCTTTCCACTATTTTTTGGGGTACCCTTTCATTTTTCATTCTCTGTATGTGGCCAATCCATCTCAATCTATTTCCCTTTGCAGTACCTATAATGTCTGGTTGACCAAATAGTTCTCTCAGTTCTTTATTGCTTCTTCTCTGCCATATGTCATCTATTTTCTTCCCTCTAACCTAGCCCACCTATAGTTACCTATTAAAATAATTTTTCAATTCTAGCCATCAGTAGGTACTTACTTTAATGAAACTATTACAGTATACCCAGTTCAATAAAGTATATCATTTTGACACAATAAAGTCCATACCTACCATACCATAATTCTCACACTCTGTTGCAAAATATCCTAGTTTTCACATTCAAAAGTCATTGAAAGTATTAAAAAATATATAAATTGTTTGATTAGGTACCTACTATGCAATAACAGTGAAAAAATCCACATCTGACGATGTAAGCAAAATTATTACCGTATCTCTTGCCGTAGGTATTTATAGCAACAAATAAAATCTATCCATTCCGAATAGGTAGGTATATTTCTAATGACAGTTTATAGTATATCAAGTATCAAGAACGGTAAGGGTTGTTTACCGGTCGACAGCAATGTTGCTGGAGACCGGTATTACCCTTAACGTTCGAAATGCTTATATGTACCATTTTTTGCGCGATCGTATTGAAATATTCGAATTTCGAATAAAATAATTTATATTTCTTCGAAATGAACGAAATGTCAAAAGTGACATTTATACTTCTCGATCAGTTTAAAATATAATTTGCATTTTGGTGAAATTGTTTTCATGCTATATTTATTACTTTTTATATTGTTCTGTTAGATTCCGTTCATTAAAAAATATCAATCTTCTTATTTTTTTTGTTTCTCTTGTGTAGGTAATGAATGAAGTAATATATTATTTAGGACCACTTAAATGTATGTAGGGCTAAGACGTAGTTTACTTACCGACGTCTGAACGGTAAGTTAATCACTTACCGACGTGTTAGACTTAGAAACCAGTAAACACAACCTACCGACCTGACAACCGATGCTGTAAATAAACAAAAAAGATCGATCGCGCAAAATAATTATTCTGGCTTCGCTCTACCCTTGAGTATAGAGACTAATTCTACTTAAAAATTGGTACTTTCCTTTAACCACGACTGTTATACTATTCCCTCGATTAGTGGCTCTTTTTTTCACGCAGATAGGATCATAAGAGGATTATGAATTGATGTGTGTGAAGAGCTGTTCAGCATAAACCGTAGATTTTTATCTTGAACGATGTTATTACACCCATCTCAGCTCGAATTTCAACAGCGGATGCTAGAAAATCGATCTAATATTACCAAATATATGTATATATATATATATATATATCTATAATATTCGTTTATCAAAGACAAACACTCAGTATAAGCGATTGTTATTTAATAATGGGTATTTATTATTTTAGGCGTTGCTAATCGTCTTCCTTTTTGAATTGTTTTCACTCGAACAAGCCATTTATAAGTTCTGTATCAAGTAAATAAAGAGAACTACGATTTCTCTATTGAAACTCAGCGATGTGTGCCGATCTATTTTATAACGTATAAAGGACATTTCGGAAGAGCGATAATAGCTGAAAAGCTATCAAAATACATAGCCGTCGGGAGCGAATTTTTACAGAATAATAATACGAGTATCTCGAAAATAATATTTTTTGATCAATTTATTGCAAATTAAAATCGCTTTTTTTTCTATCTATGTAGAATGGAAATTTTGATGTTAAAAAATTTAGTAGTACCTACCTAGTAGTTGGTTGTTAACCAATACAAGTTTCAGTTATTCCTTGGAATCCTTGAACCAACCGCATTCGAATGACAAATTGATGACCGAATCTTGAACCATGCCCTCGAGCACCATCCGCTCTCTGGTAATTTGTTCTATCTGCGATTCTCCCAGCATCACTGTTTTGTTTATGAACATTTTTTTTCTACGACACTATCGAAAGTCGTCTTTTGTGCCTTGAAAAGCAACTGCAAAGTTGATGTTTTCCGCGAGCTGTCCTAATTTGACATTATTGGCGCTCTTAAGCAGAAAGTAACTTTGGAGCACGCCTAATTTTATTTATAGATAAAAGAGAGCTAGTAGTTATTTTAATATCTCTGTAGAATAAAATATTTCAGTTGATTTTCTAATATGTTGAAGCATCCAACAGTATTTTCCGTAATAATTTGATGAGAAATAGTGAAATCTAAAACATATCTGACATTAATGTAATAAGTGTTGCCTACGTACATAGGTACACGAAACTGCAATCTGGAAACTGACAAATTATTTTTATATTGGTGTGATCGTAGGAAAAATCTTATGTGTATTTCGAGCAGAAAACCTTTGGTAGTCTCGACAGATTGCCGCGCTCCACTGACGCGTCGCTCGGCAACTTACTGCCAAAGTACTACTTTCTGCTCTTGATACATAAATAGCTATTGTTTTGAGGTTGAAGTTTTGTAAACAGAAGTACGTTTTTTTAAAATAATAACCGATTCTCTTATTGCAGTAAGCTTCAAAAGTAATAATTCATTTTATGGGTGATGAAGCAACTTGGAATTTATGACGAATTTACCATTGATCACATTACAAGAGCAGCACTTAGTGGACAATTATCTGCTTATGGAGTAGCTCCATCAAATACACAGCAAATGAAAATTTCAAGACTTCCAGATCAAGAACACGTAGCCTGCAATACGAAATTAAATGGAAATTTGGCTTCCACTTTATACAAAAACAAGCTGAGTTACACTTGTTAACAGAATGTTGTGAATTGATGTACCTACGTAAATTTTTACTCAGCAGCTGCTTAACCAACCGTTTCGTTTACGAAGAGTTACGGAGAACTCCCAACACCATTACCAGACCAGACCAGACCAGAATGTCATTCAATGGTATACAGATGGCTCTAAGGCAATAAAAGGTACTGGATACTTGCAAACGGAAATTCGTGCCATGAGAAAGAGTGCCCTGCTCCATATTAGAGCTCAATATTGATAAAATATATAAAGGGCAAGTAATTATTCTTATGTCGAATAGTCAAGCATTCACTATAGTTCTTGATGTACAATCAGTTCTAAAATTGTATGGTACTGCCTAGGAAAACGCAATGAACTAGAGGAGAACAACGTCATCACATTTCTGTTGGCTCTAGGACACACTGAAATAAAAAGATATGAAATAGCAAAGGCCGGAGACTTTGTAATAATAATGTAATATTGAAAGAAATAGGTAGTTCCGAGAAAGGGAAGAAAATCTGACATTTGGAAATATCTAGTGGGGCTAAGACAATAAAAAGCTATTTCTGGTAAACTACAACCAGGTGAGCACAAATGAAATCCTGAGCTGAAGTAAGACTGCACCAAGTGTCCCGACAGATAACTGCCTCTATGATGGGCACCTCAAAAAGCTCAAATTAGTGGAGCAGAATGAATATATATTCTGTATAATGGGAAAAAAATTTCGTTTCACCTAGGTACTTCCCGCGGCATGCTTGTCACTTCAGAAGACTACTGGATAGAAGAGGGACACTTGCCTAAGATGAAGCCTGTGGATATCCTGAGATTTCTTCGGGAAATAGAGGAACTACAGGTCTCCGAGTCTTTGCTCAGGAGCTAAGTGGAAGAAAGGGGATGCAATACATTTTTTAGATCTCACAGTGGATGTCACCCCAGTATACATGTATTTATTTTGGAGTGACATTTACTGAGATCTAAACGATCTATTGCATTTTAAGCACACCTTTGATAATTCATAACCATGATGATCTTCAAAAGTATAATAAATATAAGTAATGGGAAAAATAAACAAGAACAAGACTTTATGCGCAAGACCAAGGCCAATATTAAATAAGCAGGAAAGATCAATACCAAGACCTAGACCGGACGATTTGAGCAAGACCAAGTCCGAATAAGCAAAAGACCGCAAGACTATCCGAGTCTCACTATGCTCATGACTACCTGGAACCCACGAGAGGATGACGATTTTGTTCTTGCCTAGGTCATTTGAATTTTCTAGGAATTACTATCACTCGTTAATGGCTGTTTGACGAAATAATAATCCTTTGCTTTTCATTTTTAGGTGGTTTGGTACACTTCATGCAATATAGTAATCCCACAATATTCAATAAATAACGGTTAGAAAGGCATAGAAAAATTAAATGTGCCAGCACTGCTTCTACACAGTATTATATTAGCTCTATTTTCGAGTTTATGTAGTTCATGGCATACACAGAGACAGATAGAGACAGAAAGAAAACGATTCTGACATTTAAGCGAGTCTATTAGCATTGGATTTAGACCCATTACTACACCAATGATTCGAAGCTTTATCGGATTTTTAGTTGAAAGGGATGAATTCTTTGTTCGCTTCTAATTCTGATAAACATAATAAAGCAATTACTATTCATGTTTCTTCTCGTAAAATTTATTCGAGTCACTGTCGAATGACGATTTGTTTTCCTAGAGAGTAACGTCAGTTTTGTGCTGCATTTTCTCTACATTTACGATTTTGTATCCGCATAGATGACTCCAATTCTAATATATTTAAGTATGCGTCGTATGGGTCTAAATCAGGGTTGTAGGACGACTACCTTGAAAATATTTTTTAAATGCAGATGTTTTACTTTGTCTAATTTCTTCGTTTACCGATCGAAATATTGAATGTAATAATATGCTCAATCATTTTTTCAAAATATAAAAATCAAAATTGTCTATGCGGACATCAAAAAGCGTTTACGGTTTTGAAATGTGCTTAGTCACTGCAAACTATAGACTGAGTTCATAGCTTTGAAGGGTTCATAATATCCCCATCAGGACGTTAAAATAAATAACGAAAAAAGGGAGTAGCTAATCAACCAAGTCTGTTCGTATATTAAAGATTTTCGCATACGACTCACTGACGTTGATAAGTATTGGGGCAACGCAGCTCAATTTCAATAGGATCCTTATATATGTGGCAAAAAAATCTGGAAATATCAGAATTCCACCAGAGATGCTAAGTCGTATAAAAAATATCAGATGTATTTTTAATTTTTTCTATTTTCCTGGTAAATATTTTCATTATCTGAAGAACAATTGAGTATGTGTCACATTTCATTTTACGAATGGGATATAGTGCATTTTCTTAACAATAAAAAAAATTAACAATATTCTGCCTTGGCTTTATTACCACTCTGAATAATATGCACATTGTCTTTATAGATATAAAATCTTACCGTTGTAAACATCTCTCTGGATCTATAGTGGAGTCGTTGGTAAATAGATCAACGAATAAAAAGTGTGGTTAGGCTAGGTGGAGCACTGTGGAATTGCAAAAGGGCTTTAATTTTGGTCTCAAAAATATGTCGACTAGCTATTCCAAATCAAGTTTATGAGCACGTTCACGCTCAATGCTGTATCCAAAGTAGAGTTTGTTCAACCATCCTTTGCCACTACGTCATAATCGGTGACGCATTCTGCTGTTTTACGTTTGCCTTATATTAGTTGAATCTTATTTTACACTTAACCTCAAAATTATAATCAATGCAACAATCAATGACATATTATGTTGATAATTGTTTTAAAAATATGACAACTGAACTGTCAAAAGTAACAAATCAAATTTACGTCGACATTAGTTAAGAAATACGTTAATGACGTTATAATCCCGTCTCATCCATTTCATGAATGAGAGATCAAGATGGACAACTCTACTGAAACTCGTATTTATGAACAAGATCCATGGAGCTACTATTAAGAGGAGATGACACAGTCGACTATCTTATAATAGGAAAGTGGTATCACATGAGTGACATTGTGGTGTTAGCAATATGGCGTCGACGGCAGAGCCAAGAACCTCTTTTCACAAATTTCAACCACATATCTTTTATTGATGGAGTTCTACAAACATTGAATATAATATGAAGTTAAATAAAACTTATTGAAGCACAAAGAAATATATTCCAGTACAATCCTGTTTCGATTGTTTACTAACCTATGATATGTTGTTCCTGATGATTTTTTCGTATTTACACTGTCTCTACTTGTACAACTTCGTGAAGCACAAGAAACCATTATTGTTCAATTATTAAAATAGTAAAAAACGACACTAACATAAAGAAAATCCAAAAATACCCAATTCACATCCACAAAACAATACTAATGTCAAGTTGACAGAGAAGTGGTAGTAAAATGGCGAAACCGATACCACTCTTATGACAGGCGTAGCGACTCCTCTCAATACTAGCTCCATGACAAGACCCAAGGCTGAGTACTGCTTCGAGCATAAGTTTTTGACACATTGGACATAAGTCGCACATTTTTCTGCGTAAATATGTTTTTATCCATTTCTTTTTACTGCAGATGGCAGATGTTACCAACAATATCAATACAGTTGAAACCACTGGCAAATATCTGAAAGACTGCTCTAAATGCATATAAATTAATTTGTTTTGTGAACTTTGGTAGAAAGTTCATAATATCTGTATCTGTAGAGTAGGGAGGGTAAGTGTAGGCTCACAGCACTAAGGCCACATGTGACCCATTGTACATCCTCCCAAGGAGTTGTCCTCCTAGGTCATCGTCTATCCTGTCCTTCCCATGTAGGTGGACAGGTCACTAGGAGACATCTCCATTATATCGGCAGGTGTAGGCCAAGACTCGCCGAATACATCACATCCTGCATAGAGGTGTGTCCACTAGCCCCATAGTATGGAGGTTTTTCCTTAGTTGACAGTGGCCAGTCAGAAATCCTACTGTTGAACGTAGGTCTTTCCTGGTCATCGTCAAATATTTCTTCGGAGCCAGCTTCCCAGGGTCGCCCAGGGTGATCCTAGCAAGACTAGACTGCATCCTTTGATTCCATCCCATCTCTTAAGGGATTGAGATTGGGTGAAACGTTTGGCTAGGTCCGCAATTGTCGAAGTATTTAGGCCGTAGGTGTCTCTGGGTTCTGAAATTTTTAGTCCAGCTGCTTTCCTGGTTAAAGAATCGGTAATGCGATTACCTTCACTCCATAATAATAATTGCTTAATAAACAACGATAATAATAAACATAAACGCCTCTTTTCTTGTTATTGATTTATTAAAATGTATTTCTATACTTTGAGAATAAAAAATTGAATAAGGAAGTCGAAAGGGTCCACTCAGAAATTGAGACCCTTCTCACGGGGCCCTTATCGCCGCTAGTGAATACAAGTTTGATTTATCCATACCAAAAAAACGTCCAGTTTCTGTGAAAAATAAAATAAATGTGATAAAAATCAATAGTGTGTGGTAAATCTTCTTATGGAGCAGTAGTCACTCCAAAAATAATAAACCGGGATTATAAGTGAGCACGAAAAATGGGAAGGAAGTGTACCCCAAACATTGAGAATCACCAAACACCATGAAAAATAATTAATTGTGCTTCAAAAAGTTACTTTGTGTTGTAAATGTTTTCGCATTCAGGAAATTTTCGTAGAGTCATCGTTTATTGTTAATTTTTTCGACACTTCTCTTTTAATTAAAAGTATTGTATATGTTAGAAAAAAAAGGGGCGATAAAGGGTGAATTTCCGTTTACTTAAACCAATCAACAATCAGGGTTATGCATTTAATTTTCAGAGTGTATATACTTCTTTGTAAAAAGTTTTATGATTTCAATGTAGGTAAGTGTCAACAGAAAAAAAAAAGAAAATTCGTACGACTTCTATAAATATTCATAAGCATAAAATATTAAAACAGCTTAGAGATGCAACTTCAAACGGAGCTAAGTGGCTTAGGGAAGCTCTTTTCAAAAGCTTTTCAAATTAGATCGAGATAAAATTTGCACTTCGCGCAAATTAGTGACACCTCGCTTGACGGGACACCCAAACTACTTAGACGCCGCCGCCGCTCACATTCTACCCACACTAGTTGTTCACTTCTATTTTTATTATTATTATTTGAAAGTTTGTTGTTGGGGATTTTAAAATTCATGCTGAGAGTTGGTTAATAGAATTTTAGGGGACAGTTTGGTTAATACCTTTGAAATATTTAGCAAAATAAATAATATTATCTTATCATTTATCCCTTAACTTTTTACTTTTCAACCCTCAAGTTTTTTACAATATTTTTTGGGGGAAAAACTTTTACTTCTTTGTAATTGAAAATCTTTGTATATGGTTTATTTACGATAAAAAGACGATTACGTTGTAAAACAAAATATTGTGATGTGGCCGAGCTGTAGTTTTTTCTTAACTTAACAAAAACTAGAAAAGTCAATCTGATGTTAGATTGACAGTTCTTAATAATAATGAATACAAATAGCGCATACTATTACTTACGTCTTTTACAGCAGTAATCGGGATTCTCGTTCAAAATAGCTTAACAAAGATGTTACCATCTTTTGACATTTACTGTTCAGCTTTTTCGGCATCTTTTACGGAATCTACATGCAACGTTGTAATTACCCTTAACGTTCGAGATGCTTATACCATTTTTTGTGGATCGTATTGAAATAAATTCCGAATAAAATAATTCAAATTTCTTCGAAATGAACGAAATGTCAAAAGTGACATTTATACTTCTCGATCAGTTTAAATTATATTTTGCATTTTGGTGAAATTTTTTTTATGATATTTATTACTTTTCGACGTCTGAACGGTTAGTAAATCACTTACCGACGTGTTAAACTTAGAAACCAGTAAAGTAAGTAAGTAAACACAACCTACCGTCCTGACAACCGATGCTGGAAATAAACAAAAAAGATCAATCGAGCAAAGAAAATTAGGGAAATAATAGTAAAAATTTACAAATTCAAGTAGATCACCAGCACTGCGAATACCAGCTTTGCATAGAATTTTAATATATCATCGGTGGTTCAGTGGTAGAATACTCGCCTTCCGCGCGGGCGGCCCGGGTTCGATTTCCGGCCGAAGCATATGAATCGCTGCTTCGTAAACGAGAGAGAGAGACTTAGGAGAGAGCACACGCACGCAAGCAAGGCACATAACGAAGCAACGTAACATAACGTAACGTAACGTAACGGTCAGATCTTTTGCGTCCCGACCCCCGGTCGCTCAAATATAACCTGACGTAAAGAACTAAAGTTGCAAAATGACATCGTCTTTGTATCGTAAAAATCCTATAGTTAAGAATTTTCTAGCTTTTCCATAATTTCAATAGTTTTTAATGATTTGGATTGAAGTACTGGAGCATAGTATGGGGGCGTCTATTAATTACGGGAGGTGTTCAGGGGAGGGAGAGGATCGAGCTGAATCTCACCAAATTTCATTAGGGGGAAAATGGGTCTGGGCAAATATCAAATATCAAAAAAAATTTCTTACGGTTATTGAGCGAACTGTTTTCTATAAATCCAGCGCATTTACTCCCAGCAAAACACTAAAATTGAAAAATCTCATGTAAGATTAGAGGTGGAGTGGGTATCGAGAAAAATTTCACCAAGTAGGGAGAAGGGGTCAATTAATCCTCAAAAATGCCTCACGCTATTAATTGACGGCCCCTAAAATCCATATTCCTCCATCCATTTTTCTAGGTTCCATTTCTATAACTCCACACTTCCAGTTTTTTGTTGAGGCACTTCTTCCCTAATTCATCCCAATAAATTTATCAATACCTATACGTAATAGTTATTTTCCCATTAAATTAAAACTTACCACCGTTTTTTTGGTTTCTTCGTAAAGTTTCAATCATATTTGAAGATTTTTAATAGCTGCTTTTGTTTCCTCTGGTTCTTGTTTCATTTTTACGGGCGTGCATAAATTCGACTCTAAAATTTCACTTAATCTTTTCCTCACTTTATGTACCTGCTTGTAGACCCTCAAATGTGACGCTAGGTACCTCTCCTCATCCTTCTACCTGTATTATTTTGTATAAAAATAAGAAAGAAAGAAAAAAAGAAATAGAAAACTAAAAAAAAAACAGAAAACCCAGGCCCAAACCCGCTTGATCAAAGTGTATCTATGTATAAAAATATCAGAAAATAAGAAATAAAAAACTGAAAAAAGACAAGAAAACTCAGGCCCAAACCCGGTTGATCAAAAAATATAAACTTAATCCTTAAAGGACATAATCCTTCCGGCAGCGTCCAATTTAAGGGCTAAGAGCTACAGGTAGTTAGCGTCCAATTTGAAGCCGCCCACTTGTACAAGTCATAGGAAAGTGTTTCTAGTTTAATATTGATAATAGTTATTTACGTGATTAGTGGGATATGGACATTATTAACGCACGCATGTGGAATTTGCACGAAGAGGCCGTAGGCCGAGTCGTGTATTCCTATATTTACGTATTCACGTATTCACGTGTTACTTACAAAATTTTATCTACAACTGTTTATTAGTATTATTAACAGTACCTATATTATAAAATTAGGAAAAAATTTCAATCCAACGTATTTTTAATAATATTGACTGCAAACCTAAGGTACTGTGTATCATATTTTGTGACCATAGCAACAAAGACAAACAATGCTGTGGAAATAAAATAAATTAATTATGTCATCAAATTTTCAAAGTTGAATGAACAAAAATCTATAAAAATGAGTTCAAGCGAAGACAATCTTCTTTCGGAAATTGAAAATGCAGCTTCCAGTGTTATTTTAAATATTTAATTCCGGTATTAATATGTTTCTGTTATAATTATGTTATTATCGCACTAGTGCGGTAATGTAATCAAAAACGCACTGGTGCGGTAGGTAATATGACACTGAAAATAGTGTCAAACAGTACCCGCTACATGATGACAGTTGTAGATAAAATATGTTATATTGTAAAGGGTAATAATCATTGCGGATAGTCAGGCAACTATTAAAGCAGAGAGTTCTTATGTAATCAATTCTAAAATGGTAGGTAGGCAAGAAAAGCATCGTCATCCTATTTTAAATGGAATCAATTATGGAGCTATTGTTTGGAATAGTAGGACTAGCCTATTGACGACGAGAGACAACCTCTTCAAAATTCAAATACTAACCTGTATATGCATAACAGGAACAATGGAAACATGACTTACGATGACCATGGAAGTTATTCTAAACATCAAACCACTGTGTATGGTAGTGGAAAGTGGTGCCGAAAGAACATAATACAAACTAAGTAGAGAGGAAGTCCTAAAAAACCACCTCTTTGCTTTTTAATAATTAGAGATCCTAAGACATACCATAGGATGACACCATTACCAGACTTGGAAAAAGTTCCATTTGATGGTATACAGATGATTCAAAAGCAATAGAAGCGACTGGGCTAGTAGTTTTTGGGCCAGAAACCAAATACTCCGAAAGCTTGGGAAAAACCACAAGTATATAACAAGCAGAAATTCACGCCATAGGAAAGTGTGCTAAGCTCATTACTGGAAAAAGATATAGAAGCAAAGAATGATCATCATATCGTGTAGCTCCTCAAACTGTGGGCACCTTAAAAAGCTCAAATTAGTGGAGCAAGAAGAATGGAAGAAAAATCCTCCATTCACATACAAAGCAACTTAGAATTCCAGGGCATGAAAACAAAACTTAGTAGTCTACTTGATAGAAGAGGGACACCTGAACTGAAGCCAGCAGATATCCTAAGATTACACACATATATCTATACATAGAAGATCAGGGGAATGCAATAACCAGAGTAAGGCGGGAGACCTGTTGACCGCGGGTATTAAACCATTTAAAATTGCAAACATTGATTAGATAGGCTCAAAATTGGGGTCTGACAGCAAAAATTAGCCAGGAAGTTCAAAGTTGAGAAGGCTAATACGGTGTTTAGAGCCCTATCGAGTTACAAACACGTACAGTCTTACAATAACTTGCTTAATTCCTCTAAAACGCCACTTCACCTGTACACTCTCAAAACCTTTTAATCTTGCTCTATATTTTTGTTTGATTTTTATTTTGTTTACAATTCTACTTATTTAACAAGCATGACATTATAGCACTTTTGATTAAAATGTCCTTATGTATTCAAATTAAGTGGAACTACCTGAGTGCATTGTCTGAATTTTTTTTATAAATTTGACAGTAAAAATTACCCAGTAATGGTATATGTATTTTTTCGATTGAAATGTGCGTCTGTAATTTAATATTACGTTAACGCACACGTTCGAATAACTGACAAGGTAACTTATTATCTTGACACAAATTCTTGAGTACCATAGGTACCTACTACTTGGTTTGGCTAATTACTGAGGTAGGTACATCCAAAAATTTGACTAATGTGCAATTAGAATGTCTACCGTAGAAGGAAAAATTAAATTTAAGTAAATGTTGAGGTTGTTTCGTGGGTTTCACCGACAGAGGCGTAGGTACACGGAAATCTTTCTATATTTCTGCATATTATGTTCAATATTTATTACCTCACCTTTTTAATTTTTACTAGTTTTCCATAAATGCTTTGTGATATACCTTTCATATTCCTCCCTACGAATACGACCTCTGACATAATGCCTCCAACAGTAAACTACGACCTGTCTTATACCGTCCTAATTTCAAATAGAGATGAATGGGTCCTCCGTTAGGATGAACTGTTGAGAGCAGACAGCTGTTGGTACGCAGATGGCTCAAAAACACCTTCAGGCTCTGGTGAAGGTGTATACGGGCGTAGACCTAGGACAGAAGCTTCAACCTCTCTAGGATCCTATGCAACCGTATTTCACGCCATTGTTTTATGTGTGGAGAGATTGGAGCAAGCCAATCTCATACCTAGAACAATAAAAATTTTCTTGGATAGCCAAGCGGCTTTGAAATCACTTAGCTCTCACCGTGTAACGTCGAAATTGGTTTTAGACTGCCAAAAAAGACTCTCCACAAAAGGAGAACTCAATGGTCTGGATCCCTGGCCATTCTGTGGCCGATCTATGGGGGAGGCTACAGGTGCTTTAGCCCCCCCAAGCTTCCTCCCGTGTGACACACTAAATATGGACTGTATTACCGATAACAACAGCTACCGCGGAGCGTAATTTTTTCGTTTTAAGGAGGCTCAAAACTTACCTTCGAAGTACAATGGGTGAGGTAAGGCTGAATGGGTTAGCATTAAGTAGCTAATATATAAACTCATCATGCGAGGTTGACATTTATGAAATAATCGCAACCTTTTGTAAAAAAAGTCTCGTCGTTTGGAAGTGCCAGATTGGGATTAGACCAATTAAATATATTATATTTATCGGTAAATTAATAATTATTAATTTCTTAGTATATAATATGTATAGATATTATATTATATAATAAATACAAAGAATATTTTGTTACCTATTATTGTTTTTCTATTGATTTTTTTAATCTGAAAAGTTGAAATTTTTTATATTTCCAATTATTGTCAATCAAGCCCCCCCATGAGAGCATCCTAGATCCGCCACGAGAAGGCAGACTCTCTTGCAAGGGAGGGAGCTGCACGTGTTTCTTTCGGACCTGAACCTACTATTGGCATCGCAATAAGTTTTGCCGAACAAACACTAAATACTTGGACAGCAAAAAGAGCTTCTGGCATAATCTGTCAGGATTGGTTCATTCATACATTCGTCGAATAATGTCTCCAAGCAAATGTTAGACTATAGCAGGCATGACCTACGTTGTCTAACAGGCCTTTTAACAGGCCACTGTCATCTGAATCATCATATCTTAAAACTTGGATTGTCGGAAGATCCGACTTGCCGTCTTTGTCTGGAAAATGATGAGGCAGCAGAGCATATAATTTGTCAAGAAAACATTTTTGTATTCTGTGTAAAAAATTTTTAAAAAGAAATTAGTGAAGAATTATTTACTCGTCAGATATGAAACAAGAAACCTATATTAACGTCACAATGTTAAAATTACATTAAATTTAAAATTTTTAAAAAATTATCCTCTGATTGGGGTTAAACTGTCTTCATATTATGAACATTTTTAATTTCAATTAAATTCTTCAGCCACTACACGAACACGTGTTAGTAGACCGGAAGACGAAGTGACACTACTTCAATTTAAAACTAACAAATGACAAATGACAATTCAAATAAACTAATCGGCTTTGTTAAGAGACTGAATTGGTTTGGTGAAATCTGAATACGTGGAAGCCACAATAGACTCTCTTGCAAGTCGCAGTGGAAGGCCTTATAGACCCACTCACCACACACCTAATCTAACCCAACCTCTACGAAAATATTTGTTCGAGGGGAAAGAAAGTGATACATATAAGGATAACGGTTCGAATATAGGTATCTAAATTACTATTGTTAGATCAGTCTGAAACATGTCTTATAATTCGATGTAAACTACTATAAATCTACTATGCTTTTCAATGTTTTAATTGAAAATAGAGAATGTGGTTTAATAAAAAATAACCTATTTCCAAAAAATTGATAGTTTTGTTAGCTGTATTTGAAAATAATTATTGCAGTTAAACCAAAAAGTACCTCTTTTTTTTAAAGAATTATCAATTTTGTTAGCTGCATTTTCAAAGCCCTAACCGGTACGGCATTGATAAAAATAACTTTGTGGTGAACATTTAGGCAATTTAATCATACTACTTGAATGGTACTTCCGGTTGTTACCATATGTTAAACACGTCATTTTTCACCACAATTATTAACAGAAATTGTATCAAATAAGTTGAAAACGACACAATAGGTAAAAATGTACCGGTCCGTTAAGTCTTTTTATTACCAAAGTTAATGACTATTTCAATGTTTCCTAATGAGTTGTATGCCTTTAGGTAGATATGTTTTAACAATTTTTTTCTTGTTTTCTACTGTGAAACAAAACTAAAAAAGAAAATTCACACCGAAATAAAATAAAATAATAATAATAATTTAAATCTGAGAAAAATACACATTACAGTTTATACATGATATGAACAAACTGAAATGGATAGAGCCACAAAAACCAACTTAATGGTTTGTGCGTGGTGCTTATCATTCACTGTAAAGCACCTTCTAAACGGGCAATATTTTTAGTACGATATGTGGCTGCAATATTGGCAACTATATCCCAGCCAGCATGACAACATTTTAATTGTAGCATATGGCTCTGCCATATATATCTCGGCAATATTGTTTGCAACACTATGGCCCATTAATAAAAATAGTTTGTTTCGTAGACGGGCTACACAATCGTGCGAGAAAGGCTGACGAAATTATTCGCGTCGCAGCGGCTTATATTGTTTTAAACACAGAGTTTAAGAAAAAAAAAGAGAAGATTTTGGATTCGACCTTATCTAGGAATAATAAGTTATTTAGAAACTTCTCAAGAATGGCATTTTCACTGTATTCGGGGCATCCTGAGACAAAATAAACGATATCACATCAAAAGCAAACCTAGTTTACCGCCAGCACTACCGGTTTTTTTCTTTTTCACCTCTTTCTATGCATTATTTCTCAAGCTTCTGAATTTTTTGTAAGGCCCATTTCTCGATAAATTTTTCGACGATAACTAGCCATCCATCTTTTTCAGTATGTCTGTCCCTATAAATTCCGGTTTCCTCAATCCATAACTCAGGATGTAAATGTTTCATTGATAAACTCAATAATCTTTCCATTCAACCAAGTATTAGTCGTTTTAAATGCTATAACCTCCAAAATTTTCACAACAACAGACGAACACTAAAGCAAAGTGAAATTGCAGAGAATTTTCGCTGGCCAAGCGATCGTCTGGCAACTGTTGCTGCAACCATTTAAGTGCATAGGCAATACAAAACATGTGTAGCCGGGACACACTAAAATACTAAAACTATTGTCAATATATTACCCAGACTTGCTGTTATTCCTGGCAATGTTGCCAGCCACTCTGTTGCAGCTACATATTGCACTAAAAATATAGCCCGTTTAGAAGCACCTTGAGTTCTGACAGACGGCCAATTTTGCTAAATAAAACATCGAAAAGAAATACAAATACTTGTTTAAGTGTACCTACAAAAATATTTAAAAAATAAATGTAGATAGGTACTAAGTATAAAACAAATACCTTACCTTTTTAAACTAAGTAGATGATCTGGATCTTTACAATAGTTGCTGGCTGGCTGGTTAACAAAATGTACTGTGTGTAGTGTGTAGTTTAACACGCTAAGTGCCATGGCCAAAACGCCTTAACTCTTCTGAATAAGCAGCTGTAACGTTTGGGTTATACAGGGTGGTTCGTAAGTAATGGTCCAAAGTGAAATGGAAGATTCTTCGCCTAAAATATTACAATCTGTCGCAACTTCTTTCAATACAATATTGATGGTAAGAAAGATACAGGGTGGCAAAGTTGAAATGTCAAAAAAAATTTAAAGATTTTGGATATACAAAAATTTGAAGATAAACGCTTTAGGGACTGGGAAATCATGATATGTTTATCAGTTTCGATGTATTTTCTAGAGGTCGCCACAAAAGCTATGTTGTTGGTGTAACTGTGCGATTAACTTATTTATTGTTAACGGTATCCCTCTTTTGATTGGAGATTAAAACTGCATCATTTTTGCGACAGAAAGGTATGCCCATCATTAGTCTCAAAAGTTATTGGTTTTCGAGATATTCGCAGTTTTAAACCTCCCTATATAATTTTTATTTAATTTTAATATAATGTAGATTTTAACGAATTAAATTGCATTTAAATGGTGTTTTACCTAACTAGTGCGAAAAGCGATACTTCTCCGCAAGCTATTGCAGTTCGGCCAGCAATCGCGTGCGGAAAAGTCACTTTACGCACGTGCTAGGTAAACTATTTTTCCTACTAGCATGCAGAAAAACCAAAAATTCAACATAAAGAAACATTTATTATTAAATACATATGAACAAATTAATTATTATTTGACATGCATTTAATGAGGCTTATACCAGGGCCATTAAAAATAATTCAAATAAATGTTTTCTTATCAAAAATTATGGCAGAATTATGATGAATTTATAAATTTTTCAGTCATTTGGTAAACTACAACCATAGAATATACACTGTGTCCACCTAAGTTCGCACCATATGGAACACTTTTTTTATTATCAATTTTAGGAAAAAAGCTTATTCCCATAAAAAGTTCTGCATGTTCTAAAATCTGAAATACAACTATCAGATATCAATTTTTTTTCAGTATTAAACGAGGTTTCTCAAAAAATATGAACTTTACTCAAGAATAAAGTACCTTTAAATTTGACAATATCAAAAAATAGTATTGGAAAAAGTTGATCAGAAATGAAAACTACGTTCAAATATGCAATTGCATCCATTTACAGTGGAAAAATGGGTTTTGTACTTGTTTAATAATATTGTTTCTATTTTCTTAATAGCGCTACCATATTTGCGTAAAATTCTAACGTGTTCTGACAGTTACTGTCAAACATTTGTAGCTATCAAACATTCATTAGTTTGCTGGAGCTATATTACACGTAAAATTTGCATTGTTAATGTATCTAGAAATACATTTCAAAAAATAATACACTTTTTCCATATAAATAGGTAGAATCGTAACGTAGTTTTCAATTCTAATCAACTTTTATTTATAACATTTTTCGATATTGTGAAATTTAAAGGTA
>CAJUYG010001527.1:41554-64564 GCA_910591675.1 Galerucella calmariensis
GGCCCATTGTGCCAATCCTGCTACCTAGTCATCCATGAAGCCGAGCCCTTCAATAAACCCCGCAACCTTTTTCAGTAGATGCCTGCTTGTGTCTCCAGGAGCCATGACAGTGACTCCGAAGATTCGCCTGCGTAATACAGCCCAGTGTGGACACTCTAAGAGAACATGAACTGACGTTTCATCAGTCATGCCGCAACCCCTACATAGGGAACTTTCCTCTACTTCTAGATTGTAGAGGTGCTTCCTCATACAGCAGTGCCCTGTTAGGAGTCCTGCTATCTTCCTTAGCCTACTCCTTGGTAGTTCAGTGGCTGCCCTGGCGTGTCCATCAGTCCATCCCTTCAGTAGAAGTTTGGATTGTCTAGGACCCTGCAGAGCATTCCAATGAGCGAGGTGCTGATTCCTCAGCCACTTCTTCGTCTCCTTGCGTTTTCTTTGTTTTTTTAGGCCCAGGGTCGGGCCCGGGCCGCAGAAAGGAGCTGCCGCCCCTTCCGCAGCCAGTGCATCCGCCATCTCGTTGCCTTCAAAACCAAAGTGGGCTGGAATCCATTCTAGCCGCACCACGTTCCGCCTTGCAAGATTAGCAAGTAGTTCTCGACATTCGTTAGCAAGTCCTGAGTTGCCGGTATACCCACTCAGGGCTTTAATTGCTGCCTGACTGTCGGAGTATATGGTTATGCGTCGATCCACATAACCTCTGTCTAGGTTTATCTGCGCACATTCCAAGATAGCATATATCTCGGCCTGATATGCAGATACACCCTCACCCAATGGTACACAAACCTGTGTTCTTGGGTTCCTGGAGTAAATTCCAGCCCCTGCTCTATCACCGGAGCATGAGCCATCTGTGTACCAGACGGTCCCATTAGGCTGTGTATTCCTCTCTTTTTCCCAGGACTCTCTATCCCGTATCATGGCCCTATATGGGGTAGCGAAGTAGTACTTACGCAGGCATTCATCAGCCGCTCGAGCCAGAACTGGAATATCTTCCTGGAGCCGGAGCTTCTTATGTGCCTGCACTCTTCCCCTCTTCGCACGTATCCCAGCCGTTTCAAGCGCAGGAAAGCCCTCCCCGCCTCAGCCTCGATCACATGGTGAAGAGGCCGAAGACCAAGGATCACCTCCATCGCAACAGTTGGTGTAGTTCTCATGCAGCTAGTTGCCCCCAAACTGACCACCCTTTGGAGGCGTGCCAAATGCGATCTAGCCGTGACCAAGGTTACCCTCGGCCACCAGACCAGAGCCGCATATGTGAGCATAGGCAGCATAATCACTCTATAGAACCATATGATCGTTTTGGGGGTCAGCCCCCACCTCGAACCAATGGCTCTCCTACAGGCCCAATACGTGTTTGTCACCTTGCTTAGGCGACTATCAAGATGAGCCTTCCATGTCAATGATTTATCAAGGATCACTCCTAGATACTTCACCTGTTCAACCACCGGCAGTGGTACTCCGTCAAGATTTAGACCCTCTCTTTTTGGTGAAAGCCACTATCTCAGCCTTGGCAGGATTAACTGCAAGTCCGTGTTCGTTACACCACCCATGTACCCTATTCAGAGCCCTTTGCATGAGGTCCCTGAGAACGGTAATGTGCCTTCCAACAACAAGGACAACGATATCATCGGCATACCCAATCGTTAGAAAGCCCTTACCGTTTAAAAGGGTTATTAGCTCGTCAATGACTAGGTTCCACAATGTGGGCGAAAGAACACCCCCTTGCGGACATCCCCTAGCGACGAGTACTTTCGCCACTTGGTCTTTCCATGTGGCCTCTACTGTACGGTTGCACAACATGGCCCCAAGCCAGTGAGTGATCATTGGCTCTATTCCATGATTTGCCGCAGCCCTACACATGGATCCTACAGGGGTGCTGTCAAACGCCCCTTGTATATCCAAGAAAGCTCCCAGGGCGATCATGCCATTTTCCAGCGCCTTCTCCACCTGAGTTACCAGTTGGTGTAAGGTACTTTCAGTTGACTTGCCACACCTAAAAGCATGTTGGTTGTTGTGCAAAGGATACCTAAGCCCAACCTTTCCCTTTATGTATCGATCAGCCACCCTCTCCAGTGTTTTCAGCACAAAGGATGTTAGGCTAATGGGTCTAAGGGATTTAGCCATCGTATATGTGGTACGACCCGGCTTGGGTATGAAGACGACTTTTACCTGCCTCCACTGTTCAGGGACATACCTGCGTGCCAAACAGGCCCGAAAGATATGCACCAGAATTGTGCCAACGGCCTCCCAGCCTTGTTGAAGCAAAGCCGGGAAGATTTGGTCTTTCCCCGGAACTTGTATGGTCTGAATGACCGTATCGCCCAAGTACTCCGCCTACGGAGGTAACGCTACAGGTTAGTCAAATCTTTGAATTGTATTTTATTAGCAGGAATGACACCTGAGCATAAACTAAATTCAAAATGCTACAAAGTTGTTTGTACTGTTTAAGAGTTTGAAAAAATAGACGAAGCTAGGTGTTATTGTCCTGCCTCTGAGGGAGACTGTGAGCATGTTATTGCTTTTCTCATGTGGCTCCATCGTAGAAGGGAGGGACCATCCACTACGGAGACAGTGTTATCTTTATCATCAGCTTAGACCTTTAAAAAGTTTATAACTACCATGGTCTTTGGAAAGAAAAAAATCAAGCGGCGATCAATGATAGTCTTTCAGAACACCTTGAAGAAGCAAAAAAAAGATAAATTACGAATAGTAGGCTTAGATATTGTAATACTGAAAACGTACTTAAAACTCTTGAAAAACGAATTCCAAAAAAATTGGAATTTCCTTAACTGCAGACTGCCAAATTATAGGAGCTTCTCCAGATGCTATTTTTGATGAATGTGAAATCAAATCATCAATGTTGAAAAGAACAGGGAAAACGTATTTTGATGTAGTAGGTAATATTAGCTCTAAATGTTTACATCAAATTCAGATGCACATGCACTTCACTGGTAAAAAATAAGATATTTGTTAAAGGTGATCCGGTCTTTGAATCAAATAAAATAATTTCTTTTAAAACATATAATATACGCCAGTTTTGTTGATGATCTACTGAAAAAGAATACCTGTTTTTTGGAAAAAAGCAATATTTAATAAAATTTAATTTATGAAGAACTTATATATTATTTAATTAAATAATTTTGAATAAAACAATATTATCTACGTATTTAAAAAAATTTAAATTAATACAAAGGTGTGGTTTTCAATAATCCTCTCAATATCGACTCAGAACGTATTTTATAAGGTAATTTATAACGATTCTGTACTTCTGATTGAAGAAAAATGAAATCTTAAGAATATGCCAACAAAGTATGTTGACTTATCAGTGAATGCTTCGAGTCTTTTAATGCTTTTTTGCCACTGCCTCCTTTTTTTTGTATTCTTATTAACAGAAATAAATGTTTTGTTAGATGTTTTAATCGTAGTACTTTTATATTCTGGAACCGCACAATAAAAATTTACTTTTTTTACTCTGGTTCTGGTCCATTGTATCGAATAGTTTGAATTATTTATAAACGTTCTTATTTCACAAACATAACACTGTTTAGAGTTTGCTAAAACGTATAGTAAAAAATAATATGCATAGAAGCAAGCAAAATACCTACTGTTACTAGCTAAGTAGTCATCTAACCGAAAACCGATCGGCGCGGTATCCGCTCTTTGGACAAGAGGTTTCATATGCGATGACGTCACGCCTGAAATTCTGAGAGAAGCGCTGTTTAATGTTTATAATTTTTTTAGGCGACTCAGGAGTCTCGCTGACGTTTAATTTTTTGCACAGGGCCTCAAAATGATGTGCTCTTCCTAATGGTGAAATAAAAAAATATGTGAATGAGCCCATTAATAATTAAGATTCAATATTTTACAGCCGAATATAAATGGGTTTTACACCCACTATGACACATTACGAATACCTACTCGTGAAAGAAACTTCTCCATCTCTTATTTGCCTTCAAGAGATAAATTTCAATAAACAGAACCATAATTTTAAATACTACACTTGTTTCTTCAAAAATTGTGGAAACGTAACAAAAGCAATTGGAGGTGTAGCGATCTACAGGGTGAACCGTAAGTAATGGACCAAAGTAAAATGGAAGATTCTTGGTCCAAAAATATTACTATCTGACGGAACTTCTTTTAGTAAAATATCGATGATAAGAAAGATACAGGGTAGCAAAGTTGAAATATAAAAAATGTTTTTTGGCAAATTCGAAGATTTTGGAAATAGAAACGAAAAAATTTGAACATATGGATTTTAGTGCCCAGGTAAATCCTGTATTTTCTAGAGGGCGCCACAAAAACTATGTAACTAGTATGACTGTGCGATTAACTTAGTTATCGTTAACGGTATCCTCTATTCATTGGAAAATATTGAAACTGCATCACTTTGCGACAAAAAGGTTTACCGATCATTAGTCTCAAAAGTTAGTAGGCGCTGATGTCTGCAAATTTATTATCAGCTATAATATAGCGAAAACATTGAGAATTTGCAATAATTTTGCCATAACTTCCCTCAAGGATGTTGCTTTGAGGCAACAACCCTCCGCCTTCGGAGTCGGGTTGTTACCAAGCAATACGATTTCGAAATCTATGACAATATTGTCATATGATATGACAATAACATATTATAATTTCTCAGGCATTAAAACCCCTATCTTAAAATTTTTACGTTTGTATATCCAAAATCTTCCAATTTACTGAGAAAAAACATCTTTGACATTTCAACTTTGCCACCCTGTATATTTCTTATCATCGATACTTTATTAATCTTTCATTTCACTTTGGATCATTAATTACGGACCACCCTGTATATATGCAATAGAATGGAAGCACCAAATATTCCGCTGAATACACACCTGGAAGCCCAGATCAGATAATGATAGCCGAAGATATCACTAACATCTTGTCTCAAACTGCACGGCCCAAAATTTCACTAAGAGATTTTAATAGCTATAATCCAATTTGGGGATCCACCGGTCTTAACACTAGAGGAAAGATAATTGAGAACGTTCCAACGTCATAAACTCTAAATATTCTTAACTGATTGTAGACTCACAGGAGAAAACCTGCACACTGGAACGAGATCCTCAATTGATTTATAAATATGTGATCCAATTATCACAGCCCAAATTTCTTGGGACACTGTTCCATATCTTCATGGAAGTGATCTCTACCCAATTCGAATATCAATCTCAGACCAAAAGCCCAAAGTCCCTAAATGGAATTATACGCACACCGACTTGATTAAATTTTCATAGCATATCAAATCAGATATATTTGCACTACCAAAAAATACAGATATCTCTGATAATATAGATGAAACTCTTAACACTTTCACTAAAGTGATTATCAACGCAGCAGAAAAACACATAGGGAAAACGAAAAAAACATAACGAACATGAACCCCTATCATGGTGGAATTCCGAATGTGAAAATGCTATTATTGAATATAAAAAATCGTTCAATGAACTAACGAGAAATAGAGTAGAAACAATTTAATTAGCTACAAAGAAAATAAAGCTACAAGAAAGCTACAAGAAAAAATAGTTGGAAAAAATTCATTAGTGACATAAACAGCTCAACTCTAATCAGCAAGGCATGGCAAAAACTCAGGAAAAAAAATAAAAAATATCAGGAAAACTTAAATTTGCCAATATACCATTTATAGCACATGATGACAGAATTGTAACAAATACTGAAAAAATAGCTGAAATTTTTGCCAATCAATTTGAGCATGTCTCCAGCGATAGGAACTTCACAAATGAGTTTCTCACGTTTAAACGGAACAGTGAGGTCGAACATACAGTGTGACCCATTTTGTAAGGAAGCACCCCTGTAAAATCTGCATTTTTCAACCGATTTTTATTTAATTTTTTTTGTTAGATTCAGTATCAAAAACAGAATTTTGGGACAAATTATCATAGCTCAATTACTATTTTCAAGGCACTGTAGGTGTGTCAATTTTTCTTTGCCAAAAAAGACAAAAGTACATTAGGCATTTTTTTCCTTTGGTATGACTATACCAGTGGATTCAGAATCATCACACTTTCACTAAAGTAATTATTAACGCAGCAGAAAAACACATAGGGAAAACGAAGAAACTTAACAAACATAAATCCCATACCATGGTGGAATTCCGAATGTGAAAAGGCTATTGATGAATATAAAAAATCGTTCAATAAACTAAATAGAAATAGAACAGAAAACAATTCAATTAGCTACAATAGTTATTTGTATGCCAAGGGCTCAAAGATTTTTATTTAATTTTTTTTGTTAGATTAAGTATCAAAAACAGTATTTTGGGAGAAATTCTCATAGCTAAATTACTATTTTCAAGGCAGTCTATGTCAATTTTTCTTTGCCAAAAAAGACGGAGGAGTACGCCTTCCGGGAGGCGTACATATTCACTATCCTGTTGTCCATTTTTTTCTCTTATTATACGTAAAATTATGATTATTATGAATTATGAATTATTTTGACGTTTAAAACGACGCGCTGTCAAAAGCGATTTGCGTTCTTAGGTATTTGACGTTTCAAAGAGATGATTCTGATGATTCTGGAAATAGTAGAATGTGATTGGCTAACGAGAATGAATTCTTTTTATTATTCACTGGTGTGAAGAATTTATATAATTATGTAGCTAAATATGTAAAAATAATTTGTGCGTTATTATTTAGTCGTGGAGAAACTCATTTCTTAACGACCTTTTCAAATATGTTAATATTCCTTATGAGCGCTATTTGGTGAAGAAGTTAGCTCGCGTTTGGCAGTTTTGTACATGAATCCCTATATCGCATTTTATAAATAACACAGTGTATATATGGAATCTATAAATTTTGTTGAACTTTTTGACAGCTACTGTAGGTATACGATACTGCTTGATTTATATGGCATTGGTGGAAAAAGTCACTTTGAAATGGTACACGCTACACGAGTTTATCTGGAAAAGTTATTAAACTGTAAACAATACAATTTTCTTGTTAGTTTAATTTTAGAATAATAAAAAAATCACCCGCCGACTATGTCGTCTGATATTAGCCTTCGAAATTGCATTACAATCAGAGGCATCAAAATCTCTCGGGAGGGAAGCTGGGGAACCGGCCAATCGTTATTTGACGTGATTACCACCTCCATAAAAATATGAAATTGGAACAGAATGAAAAGCAGTCAGCGAGAGAATGTGACCGAATTGAGATCAACGAAGCGTTATATATATCTTTATATTATAAATGAGAAAAGTCTCATTTCAGTGTTTTTTTTTGTTGAGATATAGTACAAGAATGATTTATGAATAAAGTTTCATATGGATTGATTTAATTTTAATTTATTGGCGCGCTGAGGAATTGTCGTGTGAATAATTTATACAGCGTGACCACATCTCGAACCTAAGAGACCTGTTAAGTTACACTATTACAAAATTGCAATTCGATACGGTGTGTCGAAAATATTATTCTTGAATAAACACGAGATCGGATATCCCATGTTTGATTGAGCAACCAACTGATATGATATGGGAATTACTAACAAATTACGTCCCATAACAGGCATATCTTGATAGGTTATTACTTGGGAATACAGGAGTATGGTATGGTAGTGGATGTAGTGATTATAACCAAATCACTGAATTAATTACGTACATACACTTTAAGAATTGAGTTTCTAATTAGATTATGGTCATTCATGCTGTTATAATATAAATATCCACTTTGAAATTGTTTCATTATACCAATTCTTCATTCCACTACCATGTCAAAAATTACCTAAAATTGGTCAATGAAAAACCAAATTTTAACGGTGGAATATTCTAAATTTAGGGCTAAATTTAAAACTTATTGAACTTCTTTTTATATTCTTTGATTTTAATAGTGACTGGTAAGTTGTTGAAAAGTCTAATACAAGCATTATCTGTTGATTTTTCTGTACCCGCCAGTCTATGTGATGGTTGATTATTATAATTTATAATTGTGACAAATATCAGCATAATGTTGTGAGTAGATTATGTTGTTTGAGGATGAACATCAAATTTCATTTAAGTACATTATATTACAACCTTGATATGACATAATATATATACCACTTTTTTCAAATAAGAATTTAAATACACTGTTTTTTTTTTGAAGAAGAAAACATTTTGTTAATAAAAAATGTGTACATTTTTTGGGAACATTCATTGGATAAAAAAATTACCAAACTAACACAAGTGGTACATTTAAGAAGATAACTTGTTAAATTAAATATAATTCTTGAAGTAGTCATAGATGTCAAGATGGTCCCAGAATTTTATGGGGTCCATTTTTTTAGTAAGTTAATAAGATAAAATGAATTAGAAGCCAGTGTATTAAGCGTGTGGTGGAAACGTATTTGATTAAAAGGTGTTTTAATGATGCAAGGAGCTTTTAGAATGTTTTTGTTGTGTCAGATTCTAAAATTTAAATTTTTAATCCTGTTTGATATTATTGTTAATTAATTTCACTGTACCTATGTAAGTATAGTTTATTGATGTGTGTAATCACTTATAAATTATTTGATTAGTACAAATTGAGTCCAACAACTAGGTCTAGACTTGTAAAATGAAATGGTGGACCAGTTAGCTGAATATGGTTTTAAAAGAGACTTCATGGGCCCGAAACCGTTTTGTGGAATCACAAAGGATTACGTAAGAGGGGAAATAAGGAACAGAAGGACACCTTTATACCAAGAGTTTACTAAACAAGATAGACGAGGAAAACTCAACCAGGCTGTTGAAACTAGGTAAGAGACATTTGAAGAAGTTACCGACCTGATGGTGACTGGACACTGCACATACTCTGTTCTCTGTTTCTGTGAGAACTTACAAGGACACAAACGGAAGTAATTTGGAGATAAAATAATACAAACATTACAATTACTGAAAATTCCCCCAATCAAACTAGTGGCATATACAGAAGACACGAAGCTTCTAGAACGGAAAAAGATAACATGGGAAATGGTACAAAGATGTAGTTCAAGTGCCTGGACTGTTGACCACAACCCAAATTAATAAATGAACTAATATTCTCATGAATTGAGTAGATGAAAGACATAATGGATATTTTAGGTCTTACTCAATGTCACCTCACATACATGTGATGTCCAAGAATTATTTCTTCGTTAGCACCATATTTCGAATGCCTTCATCTTATTCAAGGAGTCAAGCTTCAAGGTCCACGTCTCACATCCGTGATAATGGGCCAAACTAGTTAAGCAGCATGCATAATCTTAATCTTGTCCCGATTTCGAGATTCCATTTAGTGGGAATCCTTTTCCCCCTTTTGATCGAATTTCTTGCCATTTATATTTGGCTTTTACCTCTTCTCTGCAATTTATTTCGTTGTTTAGCCAACTGCCCAGATATTTGAAATGTGTAACCTATTCGTTAATTGATCTGTTGGTGTGGATTATTAATATTTGGTTTGGTCTTATTAATATTCACATTCATGCCCATCAATAGCTGATCTCTTGTGTGCGTGAGTCGTGAGTATAACACATGCTGCACTGTTGCCTGCACCTTATCCTATTTATAATCCCCCCGTTCTTCCAGATAGGGATTTTCCAAAAATATTCTTGGGCTAGAAATTGAACGGGATTGATAAATCGCATACCTGCACTGAGGAAAAAGTTTATTCAGCATTATTAAGAATTCAGTTGTAGTAGGTAAAAACTTTAATACGTATTAGGACACAACAAATGTTTGATTATGACAATAAAAAGGGCTTTAATTATCGTTATTAAGGTCCGTAAACTTGAGGTAATTAAATCACTTCAATAACCTATTAAAAACAGTAACCGCTAGTGACCAAATATTAATTATCTCAGAATACAGGATATTTGGAAGTATTAACTATTTTACTTACCACAATTAAATACATTTTTAATCTCACTCAGGTTTTTAGTCCTCTGTATCAAACAAATTAATAACTACTATTAATTAATAAAGTAATTAGAATTAAATATGTTATCAGCAGTAATTAAACTGGACAATAATATCAATTGAGCTAGTTAATAATAAAAATTTAACCTGTTAATTGCAGCAATGAAGCTGGTTGGCAAAAGTGATTAAACCTGTTAATAACTGCAGTTGAACAAGTTAAGAATGATAATTAAATAGATTATCAACAGTAATATAACTATGTGATTGTAAATTTAAAACTTTCATTCTCTAGATTGTTTTACAATGTATGACGTTTCAATCAGTATTTATCTTCCTCATTAACTGAATAGTAGATGGTGATTGAAGATAAATACCGATCGAATGGTCATACATTGTAAAAAAATCTAGACAATGAAAGAACAAAATTAGCAATAACATACCTATAATAGTTTTTATGGGTATTGGAAAGAAATAAAAATCCAATTTTTTGAGACTATATATATATTATATTGCACAAAACGAAAATATAAATTGTGTGTAGGTAACGCACTCCATAAAACCTATATTTTCTTTAAATCTGGAACTTAACTTGAGCTGATTTCTTATGGCTGAGGTCTTTGTAATCCTTACTCTGGAACTAACGGTATTGGCAGATAATTTCGATTCCCTATGTTTTGACTTGAATGTCTAAAAAAGGTTATATTCTTTATAGGTCTACTTTCAACTGCAGTTCACTGCATTGCCTTTTGCAGATATCTGAATTTATCAGAGAAATGTTAACAGTGAAATGTTAGCACTGCATTTTTGAAATATATACCTACTAATCTGAATTATTGTGTGAAGAATAAACCCAATTAAAGCCTTCAGATATTTTTATCACCGGTTTTATAATTTTAAATCACTTAACTATGAAATGTTTCATTTCCCTTGAAAAGATATTGATATCCTAACTAAATAAGTAATAGATTTTCAAAGTTTATTTACCTCTAAAGCGGCTTGAATACTCATCCAACCCCCATTTCAGCATAAGTAATCCATACTCCATGATATCTCTATCACTTAACGATGATATTTATTTAAGTTATTTATGTAATTTGAAATTTTCACTTTTTACACCACCACACAAAGTCCACTCTCGCTGCAACTAATTAACTAGCGCCGCTAACGCGCCAAACGGGGCTAAAGACTCCACGATGTAGTGACGATTAGAGGCGATCTTGTGCGAAATGCGAAAAAGCCGTTACAATTGATTAAACCATTTAATTATGGTTAACACACTTAGCTAGTGTTAGGTGATTAATATACTTATCATAATTAAAATCATTTCAGAAACAAATTTTAATTGCTCGAGTTAAACTGCTAGCTTGTGAAATATAAATTTAAGGAAAAAGTCTTCAGAAAAACAAAAAATCTTGGGGTAATTCTACAAGTTTGATTATGGTTAGTGAGAATTTCTCTATTAAACCAGTTCACTTGGCTTGTTTTTCTCGGTGTGCCTTACGCCGTCCTTTGATATATCTTCTTTTCTGGTTTCGTCGGTATTAGCACGATACACTTACTCACGGTATGTTCTTGCGCATGTAGCCGACAGCGTGTGACGTCAAGTGGGAATCTCAATCGGTGATGTACAATGCTAAATATATGGGAAATACTCTGTTTGTGTTTAATTTTCATGCATATTTCCACTTTATGAATGAATATTTAAATTCGACATGGTTTTTCAGGTAAAATATGAAATATTACTTTATTATAAGTAACTTATATTATAAATATTTTTTTTTTCATATTTTTACCATTATATTTTATTTATTATACAAGACTCCTTAACAAAGGTGTCACTGGGATACGAAACGAGCCAAAGGCGAGTTTCGTATGGTTAATGCGAGTGTATTAATAACCATTTCATGAAACTTGCATACACTATTTTTTCTACGAAAAAGAAATTTGATTTGAAAAAAAATGTCAAACCGGGTCTCGAACCACCCTACGGGACCATATTATACTAATATAAAACGTATATAGGTATGTTACTGTTATACAAAATTAGTAATAAATTATTGTAAACAAAAATTGATAAGTTTAAATATGTATTTACCCTGGTCATTAAGTATTTTTGGTCTGGTGCTCGACATTTATTTTGGTCTTTTCTCGACATTCTACAGAAAATATTGAGTCTGCCTACTTGGTTATTTAAAAATCTAGATTTCTATTGGTCAATTTTTCAGTTTCATAATGAAAACCAGTGTTATAATGAGTATTATTATGAAACTGAAAATTGGCATTCAATTAATAATTTATAGTATAGGAGTAGATAAAGCTTATATCTAGAATCATTTATTGAAATTTGTTAATTTTGACATATTCTTGTCCAGTTTTTTCAGGCAGTTTTGAAAACTAGTTTTCCTATTAATTTCCCTTAATCGTTACAAAACAAAAATAGCCTTATATTATAAAACAGTATTAAATAACACTAATAACATTAAATTAGTGGGTAATAAAATTCCAAATAAACGAATCAACTCAAGTAAAATTGAAATTAAAGCTAACATCACCTTGTATTGCATGAAAACACAAGGAATCGAAATACTTGTGAGAGGTGGGTGTAAATTTCTGGTTCCCGCGTGACGTAACTGCGCGGCTCGGACGCGATTTGGAGTAGAAATCAGCATACCGTGAGTAAGTGTATCGTGGGTATTAGCCATGGAGCTACTATTAAGAGGAGATGACACAGTCGACTATCTTATAATAGGAAAGTGGTATCACATGAGTGACATTGTGATGTTAGCATTATGGCGTCGACGGCAGAGACGGACTATTTAAATTTTCAATCAATAAAAATATATTCACTAGTGTAGCGGCTTTTTGAATTTTTGATTAGAGGTGGTTTTCTTCGTTAAAGTGCACATTATCGTCCTTTTGACAAGATGAAATTGATAATATAGAAACACTGTATTTTGTTGGCTGCCAAGAACCTCTTTTCACAAATTTCAACCACATATCTCTTATTGATGGAGTTCTAAGAAATCTACAAACATTAAATATAATATGAAGTTGAATAAAACTTATTGAAGCACAAAGAAATATATTCCAGTACAGTCCTGTTTCGATTGTTTACTAACCTATGATATGTTGTTCCTGATGATTTTTTCGTATTTACACTGTCTCTACTTGTACAACTTCGTGAAGCACAAGAAACCATTATTGTTCAATTATTAAAATAGAAAAAAACGACACTAACAAAAAGAAAATCCAAAAATACCCAATTTACATCCACAAAACAATACTAATGTCAAGTTGACAGAGAAGTGGTAGTAAAATGGCGAAACCGATACCACTTTTATGACAGGCGTAGCGACTCCTCTTAATACTAGCTCCATGGTATTAGCTGACCTGATACCACTGCATGTTTACAAACTAAATGACAAATGGAGTCAAATTCCGCGTTTTTCAAGACGACAGGCCTGTCAAAAAATAATTTCAACATTTTCCAAGCAGCTTTTTAAATGTTAAATTCCCGATACTTTCTTGCCATAATGCATAATAATTTCTGTTTTTATTTTTTCCTCCGTTTGTGTCTCCGATCTTCAATCTAGAGAAATTCAAGTTACTTTTGATTTGAAATAAATATTTCTTCTACAATACTGATAGCCCTTGATATATTTTGTGCCAAATTTTCATTTTATATCCAATTTTTTTTTATTTCTAAGCTACAACATATTTATTTTAAATTGACGCAAATAAGTGTCCACAAATCTTTGAATTCTAGTTTGTTAATTTTTATTAACAGTTCATAATTGTTCTACATTTCGTCAACAAATCTGTTGAAATCGATACGAAACCAACGATTTTTCCATGATATGAGATCACTTAAGGTTGTTTTCAACTTGTAAGGCGTGAAATTGTATTACATACACATATCGCGTTTCAAAAAAAAAAGAAAAAAAAATTGGACCTCCAAAGTTGATGATACATCGACAATGTTGGTTAAACTCGGTACTTAGTAGGTACCTATAACCAGCTTCGAGTCAAATCGAGATGTAAGATTACACCTTCTTACCGAGTGACTATAAAACGATTTTTAATAGATTCGGAGTTGTTAAAAGAGTTTTCACAGTTTCTACTGATTTTTAAGTTTTGAAAGGCTATTAAACGGTCAATAAATGTTGCCAGATGATAAATGATTCGCGCAGTGACCAGTGGTGACCCCCTGGTACCACACCATTAGCGGTACTTTTGATAAAAGGCCGCTATTGAAGTTGAATTCTTGCTTACCTACAGAAATTTGCTAAATGTTTTTTTTTCTAAGGGAAAATTACTTCTCTGAAAAATGACTTTTATACAGTTGAACATTTTGGTTAAAATAGAACAGGACCGGACTGGTCTCTAGTTCTAAGTAGTAAAAAAAACTATTCTCTTTAGCACGGAAAGTTTTGCTATATTCACAAATCGCTTTTAAATAATTTTAGGGAAGGAAGCAGTCAATAACGATGAATGCATTTTGTCAAATAAGGAAAGTGTCTGTAACAACACCTTATGACAAGAAATATAAACCAATACAAAACGTATATATGAATCAAATAAAAAAATTCACACGATCAGGATACAAAACTACCCGCTCGACCGGTATTACTCGTTAAGTATGTCGAGTCAGCTCATCAAAACCTTTAGTCATTATCGCCGAGCAGTCGGAATTTTGCCGTAAAAGGCTCAAATCGACAGGATAACATATACCTATCGATAATCATATCATACAGGGATGGATTGTCTGTTAAGCAAAGTAACAATTTATAATTCTATGGGATGTTATTTAAAATATATGTTTAACCTATTCCTTGAAGAAAATTTATCCAATTACATATTTCAATAGATTCGTTGAAATTCGATATAAAAATTCTGATTTTCTGTAACGGTTTGCTGGTCCTTGTATTCATGCTTGTATTCAGTCTTTGTCTACTACCAGGAGATAAATTTAAATATTTGAGGAAGCCGTCTATTCGGAAACATACGTCCTTTAAAAAGGCTCTGAGAATCGCTTAGAGAGACTCATGTAGAAAACAACGTGAAGAGGTAGAACTGACCTCCGAATGTGCTAGACTCTATGAGATACTCTCCAATGATCCTCAAAGAATGATTAACTCATTGGAGACATGAGATGGGAGATGTACAGAAAACTGTTAAAATTTCGCGATTAAATTTTCCAGAATACAAAATAAGTGATGGACCACTTGTATTTATGTATGTATTTTGGGGTGACATTCACTGAGACCTAAAAGATCTATTGTGCCGCCTTACTTCTACTTAGTAGTAGTTCCTTTAGTCCTATTTCCCGAAGGACTTTTAGGATGTCTGCAGGCTTCAACTTAGGTAAATGCTCCTCAAGGTACGGATATTCTAATAGTGTTGGATGTTGAATATGTTTGGGTAATTATTAACTCGAAATTCACATGGATCAAACAACTGGAAAAGTAGCGACAAGATCGAAGACCATATTATTGATTGCAAGGCGAAGTTGTGGCAATACATGTTGGTTGGGTAAGCGCATGATACACTGAATACACAGCGAAGTGGTTAAACCTATAATAACATGTGACTTTGGTATGGTGGACAAAGACGATACGCAAGGATGCAATGATGACACTAGGCAAGATGCAATGCAGGGATGCGAGTATAGGGTTATTTAAGGCTGCAAAACAATTTCTGTAACACAACAGTTAGTACATATCCATTGAGAACAACGTAAGTAAAGCCTTTTTGGATAAGAAAACTATATGGTCACTGAACCAGAGCCATTTATTGCATTTCTGTGGTATTTTAGAATTGACTGGATTCAACTTATGTTTTGAAATGCAAAAAGCTTTAGGTTTGGATTCGTCTCTGTAGGGGAATATATCAGAAAGCTTTAATGAATACGATCGGTAGCAATTGATCGGCTTCATAATGAGCCAATTAAAGCCGTCAAACTGGCAGACCATATTCGACTAAACACAGAGAGCGAGATATTCGCAGCTTCAGCCTTTATTTACATTATCTGATGAATGTACCGATTTCAATTAGTGTGTGACAGTTCCTACTCGTTTCATGATTTCTTAATTGATACCGACAAGATATGGGAATAATTTGGTGTCATTATCGATACTCTTTTTGAACTTATTCTAAAAATGAAAAAAATTAAAGTACAGTTTTTAGGTTCTAGTCTATTTGAATATAATTGATAACACAGTGTTGATTGGTTCATAGCAGAAAAGTACAATCATACAGTACAATCATGGTCTTATTTCTCAGAATACAATTATTATAATTTGAGTACTCAAAATAAAGTAAGAACATAAACTACAACTATCAAGAAGATGTAAGTAGCGCAGATCTACTTGCTTCTTTTAGTATTTTATTTTAATGAATAGTTAGTATCTAATTAATTTTTTTCACTACAACTGTGAAGTTGACAATTATTGCTTTTTCTAGCCAACTGAGAAAATGAATTCCTCCATTAGTGGATAATAATTTTTCTATTATTAACCTAGGTCAATAAGGGACGAATTCAAAAATTTTGAGAATTCAGGGATAGTAGTTCAACAAAAACTTGTGCAACATAATTTTTATACCCAGGAGATTGTCTTTAACATATTTGCTGCTTGAAATTACCTATCAAGATAAAATTATTTGAATGAATATGCCATTAGTTTAAAATTCGTGTTCAACCAATAACATGACATAACGAGTACCTACGTTCATAATATATCGAAAACTGACAGTGTACTTGTCGGTCAGACGACGGAGTAAACGCTTCTCGTGGTGAGTCTGTGAATTATTTTTAATTTTTGTCTTAAATTTGGCTAGTAGTGGAAGAAACTGTATATACACCATGGTGCTGAAGACATTTATAAACCTCGCACCTTATTCCGCTCGGGGCACAGGCCCTCGCGAAATAATCTTGGTGCTCGGTCAATAATAATAGTCTTCACCACCTAGGTGTATAATATACTAATATACATCATGGTGGTGAAGACATTTTTATAAACCTCGCACCTTATTTAATATAATTTTGGTGCTCAATAATAATAGTCCTCGCCACCTTGGTGTATATGTTATAGGCAATCTGTATATAATCCGGCATTGTATAGAATGCCTAGGCATTATATATGTCGTAGGCATAATGTAAATTTAGGCTTTTTATAAATTGTCTAGGCATTTTACAAAAAACCGGCAAAACGCGAGCATAAAATGCATTTTTCGTTATGCCGACACCAATTCAGGCAAATTGATAAAATGCCGGCAAAACAAGAACAGAAGAATGTATATCTTGTTATGACTGATTATTCTTAGGCATTTTATAATTGGCCAAAAATGGAGCCGTCAAAACGTGAATAGATATAAAATAAGTCGACTTTTTAGGTACATTAGGTCTACACCGAATCGTGACTGATATGCAACTGCCTCTCAGAGAGTAATTAGTCGATCAGGAATTTCATCTTCAAAACCTACTGAGGTTTCTTGAATATCATTTCTGGAAAATAAAGTTTTAAGAATTCCTTTAGAAGTACCTACTTTGTAGAGGCTATTTTTCAGGTCAATCACTTTTGCAATTAAATTATTGGAATCGAGAGGTCCTCGATCTACCTTATGAACTGTTAGATAAACATATGATCCTATTGCAATCGACTTAAATTTTTTGTTGGATGCCTCAGTCATCCTTTCAGCTATTTTTTTTCTGACCAGAGTAAGATTGTTGTCTCTCAATTTCAATTTTATTGTGAGTTGCACAAAGTGAACAAATCCTTGTATCTAGTTTTGAAGATGGTCCGGAACTTAAAATTGTACAATTTGAATGCATTGTGGCATTACATATCTCACAAGTGAATTTATATTTTTCTGTAATTTTTTCATTACAAGCACAACAATATACAATACTATCACTTAAAGTCTCTGTCGCATTTTCTTCCATATTGTAGAGTTGAATGCTACTCTCTAAGTCCGAATCAGGATTATCTTCTGGTATTTCCCGGTTAGTGTTGTTGGTTCGTGAAGGATTCATTATATCTTCAAGTTCCTCTTCTGTTCGAAGTTCTTTAATTACAGAATCTGGCAAGTTTGTCGATTTTAATCCAAGTTTCGGATCAGCTCCAAACAATGCACGGTGCAATTCCTAATGTCTGTCCCTAAACTCTTGTAGACCTAATCTACTATTCAATCTAAAAAAGTCGACTTATTTTATATCTATTCACGTTTTGACGGCTCCGTTTTTGGCCAGTTATAAAATGCCTAAGAATAATCAGTCATAACAAGATATACATTATTCTGTTCTTGTTTTGCCGGCATTTTATCAATTTGCCTGAATTAGTGTCGGCATAACGAAAAATGCATTTTATGCTCGCGTTTTGCCGGTTTTTTGTAAAATGCCTAGGCAATTTATAAAAAGCCTAAATTTACATTATTCCTACGACATATACATTGCCAAAAACGTTCAGGCAATGTGTATAATACGATTCATTTCATACATTGCCTAGGTATTGTATAAACTACCAGAAGCACATCAGGCAATGTGTATAACGAACGACCACGGGAAGGAGACGCATGCGCGGGGTGCGGGACTACCCCGTAAACAAGTTGCAGCTCGTTCGGTGTGTTAGTTTGAGCTCTAGTAGGTATAATACAACTTTTAATAATATGTCATTACTTATTGTGTGATGATCACATTTTACGTATGCTTCTCCAAGTATAATAACGTTCAGTATTCACTAGTGAATAATAGGTATGAGTGGTAGGTGTGAATAGTGGTCACGTCACATGACTAGGATAAAGATAAGACAGAGGTTATTAAAATATTTTTGCGCGATCGATCTTTTTTGTCTATTTACAGCATCGGTTGTCAGGACGGTGGGTTGTGTTCACAGGTTTCTAAGTCTAACACGTCGGTAAGTGATTTACTTACCGTTCAGACGTCGGTAAATGAATTACTTACCGACATCTTAGCCATACAAACATTTAAGTGGTCCTAAATAATGTATTACTTCATTCATTACACAAAAGGAACAAAAAAATAAGATATATATTTTTTTAATGAACAGAACCGAACAGAACAATATAAAAAGTGATAAATAGTATAAAAACAATCTCACCAAAATGCAAATTATATTTTAAACTGATCGAGTATAAATGTCACTTTTGACATTTCGTTCATTTCGAAGAAATTTAAATTATTTTATTTGGAATAATAATAATTTCATTTAAAACAGGTAATCAATAGTCGTGAACAAAAATAGTATTCTACTCGAATATAATGGCTATTATTCACGGTAGTGCGTTAACACCTAAGTCTTATATGCTTGTTAGATTATCGACTTACAAATGATAAGCTTTGTACTGATAGAAAGCATTTACTTTCTACTAAATTCATTTTATTTCACATTGTATTAACAGCCTGTCCTTATAACGTAGTCGATGGTAAGATCCATAACATCGTTGAAAAGCCGATGGTTAGTGTACCGTAGAGCCCTAATGAACATCTGTCTAAACTTGATACAATAGAATAATTGGTTCGTGTGAAACTAACCATCATTAATCAATAATCATTTCCAAAAATTGACCAAAATTTAAATTAAATTACGCTGAAACTGTTGTTGCCCGGAATTTAGAGGTTAATGAAGTGTTAACACGTTGAGGGTGTGAGAGGATTAGTCATGGTTCGATTATAATGGGATATATGGAATTGGTTATATAATATTACAATAAAGGAGAATTAAAATATTGTTTTAAACAAAAGGAGTGTATATATTCTTCTAGTTTTAATTTTAATTCAGTTTTCAACCGAACAACAAAAGGTTGTAGAACCTAGTGTGGTGTAAAAAAAACTTAATTTTCAATGAGATCAAGACTCATAAAACAGTTAAGACTTTTCTGATGTGCGCTATTTTGTAAACTTCTAATGAGCTCAACTAGAGACCTTTGTTCTATTTTCATACTGTTTTATGTAATTTTTTCAATACGTTTGTCGATAATCAGTCTTGTCCAATACATTTAAATCTATATTATAAAAATCTCGTGTCGCGTTGTTTGTGTTCGTATTTTTCCAAAACGTCTCGACCGATTTCGATGTTTGTCTGTTTATTTGTTGAGAATAGGTCGTGAAGTGTATTTCATATCGTCAGGTACCTACCTAATTGTGTCTCTTAACAGAATTTTTTCATCTAATTTTCGTATTATTTTTTTTTATTGGCTGCATCGAAAAATACTTATAACCATAAATCTTTACCCTTCTTCCATAATTCTTCCATATTTAAAAGCGATTTTAGTATTTTTGTGTGAATAATATCCAATAATGAAGCCGATGTTCGTATTTCAAACAGAAGTTATTCATGTGCTGCTGTACCTATAGGTAGGTAATAGATGACGCAATGTCTGCATGTCTCTTCGAACTTACCAGCACCAGCAAATATGGGCAGAGTGAGCTACTAGCTTAAGACATTCCATTTTTTCTATAACCAAAAAAAAATTCGTCATGTTGGCGATTTAAAATTCAAGCATTGATTGATAAGTTTGGTATCAATCAACGCTTCAAGATACAGCAGGCGACTTAGTACCATACAAATCGATCGATACAGTTTGCGATGCTAACCAAGCTGTAAATTATCCAACAGAGTTTTTGAACTCTCTTGATTTGCCAGGCATGCCACCACACCTCCTACTACTGAGGGCTGGATCTCCAGTTAGGTTACTTCGTAATTTGAATCCACCGCAGATGAGCAATGGCACACTTTTGGTCATTGAAAAATCAAAATTTAATGTTATCGAAGCTACGATATTGAATTGTAAATTCCGAGCTGGAAATGTTTTGCTGCCACGAGCTCTGATGATTTTCACAGACGTAGCAATTGAATTCAAACGCGTTAAGCTTCCTATTAGATTACCATTCGTAATTATAATCAATAAGTCGCAAGGCCAAACGATGACTGGCTGCTGCTTGGATTTGGACACACCATGCTTTCATACGGAGACGTGGCATGTTCTCGCGTGGCAAATCATTAAAACATATTTATAAAGTGTGGAAACCACTTATGGAATAAAATTCTTTATGTCATTATTTCAGAAAATTATAAAAAATGACGAGACACGTCAACTTTTGAATTGAGTTGTGCGTTATGTAAACATAAATTCAAATGTACAGGGTGATTCACGCAAGGATGCCATAGTCGGTGTTGTTTTTTTAATGAAACACCCTGTATATTTGCATATTTTTGAAATCCCCTTAATGAACCGATTCCAACAAACTAAATAAGGTATGGTCAATTATGAATTATACAGGGTGAAATTTTAAAATCGATAATTTATTACACTTAAAATTTTTGGTACTTTTTTAAATTAGCTAAATATGGATTTATCAAAAATCTTAACTAACCAATTATTAGATGTATTTGTATATTAAACAAAACCTGCTACGCCGATGAATTTTATCATAAATACCTAAAAATTGCCTAAAAACGCCAATAATTAGACAAAATAGGTAAATAATGTGGATTGTTTTAAATCGGTAAATAATGTGGATTGTTTTCTATTCTGTCAGTTGTTGATGTGTTGACAGTTTATACTGAAAAAGTAAAATCTTTGTCATACTCTCTTTCCTTGTCGACATAACAATGAAATATTTAACTGAGACTCACCGAATTAAGATTTTAATGATGATCGGGTACGGGGATAACTGCAGAAGTCAAGTTGAAGTGGCAAACTTATTCAATCACAGGTATCCCGAATTGCCTAATATTTCACAAAGTACTGTGTCTAAAATTCATGCACAATTCAGAGAACTTGGACATATCAAACCATTGAGAAGAAAACCACACTTCGTTGAAGATGATGTGAAAGTGGATATTTTGTTAACTGTCGAAGAGAATCCAACTTCAAGTACACGTCAAATTGCCCGTGAAAATAATGTTAGTCATACAACTGTTCTAAGATGTCTCCATAAAGAAAAACTTCATCCCTCCAAATTAACTTTTGTGCAGGAGTTAAGAGAAAACGATCCAGATCGTAGAATGTATTTCTGCGAAAGATTGATGAATAAGCTGAACAGAAATGAGATAGCTCTTGGTACCATTCTTTTTTCTGACGAATCAAGATTCACATTGAATGGAGAGGTGAACCGACAGAACTGTAGATATTGGTCAGCAGAGAATCCTAATTGGATGCGTGAGACACATACTCAGTACCCTCAAAAGGTGAACGTTTGGGCCGGTACCATAGGCGACCATATTATTGGTCCTATATTTATAGATGGAAATTTGACAGCTGAAAAATATTTAAATATGCTTAGAAATGAAGTTATTCCTGCGTTGGCAAACTTATATCCCAACGCAATGGATCCTAGCTTACCGAATGAAAATGTTTGGTTCCAGCAAGACGGGGCAACACCCAATTATGCTTTAACGGTGAGAACTTATTTAGATGACATCTTCCCCAATAAATGGATTGTACGAAGAGGTATACTATTGAGTGGCGAGCTAGATCGCCAGACCTTACGCCGTTAGATTTTTTTCTGTGGGGTTATCTCAAGAACAAAGTATATGCAACACAATGTATTAAAATACATCAGGTATTTCATGTATGTGTTTAATAGCTGTAAAAATAAAAATTTCACCCTGTATAATTATTGACCATACATTATTTAGTTTGTTGGAATCGGTTCATTAAGAGAATTTCAAAAATATGCAAATATACAGGGTGTTTCATTAAAAAAAACAACACCGACTATAGCATACTTGCGTGAATCACCCTGTACATTTACATTTATGTTTACATAACGCACAACTCAATTCAAAAGTTGACGTTTCTCGGCATTTTTCATAATTTTCTAAAATAGTGACATAGGTAATAGTTATTTATTCGATAAGTGGTTTCCACAGTGTATGTTGGCTAAAGATGGACTGACAAAAAATACCGTACACTCAATTGCTCTTTGAAATTAATGTTGATTTTTCAAATTTCATTTCCATACTCTAAAATAGAAAATATATATTACTTTTTTTTACTTTATGCCTAATTTTTGAAAGATTCAACAATGAATATCGTGGGCTTACTGCAAAAAGTCGGTAAGTCCACGTATGTACTTTTTTTTGATATTTACACCGCTGAGT
>CAJUYG010001528.1:9897-21896 GCA_910591675.1 Galerucella calmariensis
TTGAAATACATAAGTACTATTTATTCTTTACTCCATATTTCCTGCACATAGTTTCACTGACTTTTCCATTTCCTGTAGATGTTTCCTCAGAGACAGCAACCAGGTCGGTAACTGTCTTCGAATGTCTTTTACCCAATTTCAGTAGCTTGTTTGGTTAGATCCTTGTCTACCTTGTTCAGAGTAAACTCTTTGAACATATAAATGAATGAGTGTTCTTTATCTAGCCAGTTCTGGAGTTTCCATTCTATGCAAGACTTTGTAATTCCACAGAACAGTTCCAGAACATATCGCTTGAAAACGAATGGCATAATAAAACTATTTTTTTTGTCACAAACAACCATTAAACGAATTTAGAACACCAAAAAATTCAAATTATTTAAAGGTTTTGTAAACGCACTATAGCTCGGTATGCGCGTACATCCATACGACAAGAAACGATCTTGAATCCATTAAAACAGCCATTATTGCTTTGTTTACTCGAGTGTTTCCACGTGTTTTTTGTATTACAGGTTCATCCTGATTTATCGGGCTTTGAGACATTTTGTTTGTGTCCATAATATTTTCAACATGACTGTAAATAGTTATTTTTTTAGACCGACCAGGAAATATACACATTCCGGACAATTTTTCGTCCAGAAAATAACGTTTTGCCGATCAAAATCGGAAAATGGACGTCGAGGACCGGCAATAGTGTTTTACGTTACAAGACCGGAAAGTGGTGTTTTTCAGGTCGAGACAAGCAGATTCCAGGGCGAGCCGTAGGCAAGTCCTGGAAGCTTGGTGAGACCTGAAAAACACTTATTTTCGGGTGCGTGGCGTACAATATTTTTTTTAAGACGGACACTTCGATATACATTCAATTCTTCATTTTACTTTTTATTAGAAAGTGATTAACAAAACTAAAACAAGATAAAATAATAAGTTTGACATAAACGACAAGTTAAAAATCAACGAAATGTCATCACTCGACAATATATCGAAACGTTGTTACCATAGTAACGAAATCAAGGTAGATTGTATTATGAAAGAGCGATTGAAAAAAATGAAAACAAAACGGACGTCAGGGACCAGCAATAGTTTATTACATACCGAGGTGGGAAGTGTTACATTACTGTCGAGAGAATGAACTAATATCTCGAGACAGTGATGTAACTTTCCACCGAGGTTTGTATGCTATTTTATTTACAACTATAATCTTCTAAACAAAAATTCTTCTAAACATACAGGTTGCGAAAAGTCTTATCGCAGCATACGATTTACACAAGTTGTAACGAAGTTACATTTTCGGTTATTATTCTTACATTTAAGATTCAATTTCTTTAATTCACCGGAAAACATGTTCAACCTGGCAACACTGTAAAACATTATTAGTTTATTTCAAACATTTAAAATTTTCATCTACTTTGGTCAAAAGAGAACCTTTTGTAAAGTGTATCATTAGTTTTGGAAAGAAAAAAAAACTAGATATTCTGGGTGACAATAATTGATTTCAAATCAGGAGTTTAACATTTTTGGAATATGGGTATTCGCGCAGACTATCAAAAAGTAGGGATGGGACATAGGTAGAAGGATTTTGAGAAATAAAAATGAGGAACTTGAAAACCGACCAGTGAGCGAGTTCAGTCGTTTCAGTTTTGCTGCCACTCCGAAGTTTTGCTTTTATTTCAACAAACCTGCAGTCATTTACATTTTGTGAAGGTGAGTCTTTGGTAGGAATTTAAAAACTGAATTGGTTCTGATTCAACAAGTGAAATAAATAAAGTTTTCTGCTGAGATACCGTTTTCAGTCACAAATGATTATAATTCGTATTTCCAATTTTAATTTTGTTTAAGCTCAAAGCTGAATACAGTTTCAAACTGATCTTGTGTTGAATTTCAAGAATCACTGTTGATCAGTGGTCCTCTCCGAAATTACTTTGTTATTCGTAATCGGTAATTCTTGTTGCAGAACCTTATTGCACCTTTTCCCCAACATCTCCAAAAACCTTTGTTGTTCTGAGTGGCTCTCAAACATTCTTAGACGTTCTGGTGTGTTTGAGTCTAACTAGTATCTAACATCTTCGGAGATTCTCATGTTTTCGCTGACGTTCAGCTTTATCTGATATTTCACGCTAGATTTCCGTTCCTGTCCTCATTCCATTAGAAAAATATCGTTCCCAAAAATACTTCAAATTAATTCCCTTAGTCATACCGTTGTTCTGATTTGCTCTCAAACATTCTTAGACGTTCTGATGTGTTTGAGTGTAACTAGTAACATCTTTGGAGAGTATCAGGTTTTCGCTGACGTTAGTAAAGACACCGTTCCCAATTTCCCATAGTCAAACCCTTGTTGTTCTGAGTTGCTCTTTAACATTCTTAGACGTTTTGGTATGTTTGAGTGTAACTAGTAACGTCTTTGGAGAGTATCAGGTTTTCACTGACGTTTAGGTTTATCTGATATTTCCAAAGAGATTTCCGTTAGTGAAAGTACCCTTCCCAATAATGTTTCAAATTAATTCCCCATAGTAAAACCCTTGTTGTTCTGAGTTGCTCTACAACATTCGTAGACGTTCTGGTGTGTTTGAGTGTAACTAGTAACATTTTTGGAGAGTATCAGCTGATCGCTGACGATCAGGTTTGTCTGGTATTTTCCTTGGAATCCCGCGAAATTATTTTTTTTTCCTGTGCTCTCAATTGGAAGTTAATCCCTAGTAAGTCCGTTAAGTTAAGTTGTAAGGACGATTCGAATTAATTTTAAGAAATACCTGAACCGATTAGGAAAATTATTATTTTTTTTATTTTTAAAAAGCAAATGCTCGAATATAAATCCGAACCTGGTGAAAGGAACACTGATTTACACCGTTGCATCAAATACCCGGCTTAGTTATTTGTTTAATTTGGGATTGCTTTAATTGTCTGTTTATATGCATTGGATTTAGTTTTCTTGCACTAGCTCGCTTAGTATATGCTACCGGTTACACCCGCTTGCTAACCAAAATTAATGAACACTGCATGAGCTTTTATTTTTTTGTATTGCATTAAAAGATATCGCTTTATATCACTTTTCTGGTATATACATTTTTGTTATTTATCTCGTAAAATTTAACTCAGTAAAACACGGTTGTATTCATAATGATACATTACCTTCCTTTAAAATTGTTTATTGTGACATTTTGGGCGAAAATAAATAAACTGTGGTAAAATTTGGCGCCTGTTATTTATTTATTCTCTATCAGTTCTCTGCACTTCAGTAGGATTGTAGAATTATCCGTAGGTGGTTGCATGATCCGGAAGAAATTTCATTCCGCGAGGTAGAGAGAATATTCCAAATTGTTTTTTTTCTTTTCGCATTTCATTGTTAAATGGTCTCACTCCTAACCAATAGAAAACTACTTCTATAGTTAGGTTGAAATCTTTTTAGTTCTAAATATCAACTCGACCCCTGGAATTTTTCCGCAACCTCCATCTGAGGCTAGGGACCCGATTGTTGATTGGAGCAGAGACCGTTAGTCGGGTTTTATTTTTTCTTGCATTGTTTGTTGATTTGAATAGGCATTGTTGGTCCGTTTTCGTTTTTACCGTATAACTGCAGAGAAAGCTGATTGTTGATTAGAGTAGGAACTGTTTTATACCCTTTTCGATTTTTTTCCTTGATGTATTTTTGCTGATACCGTGTTACTCTGTTTTGACTGTCTTCTACCGTAGTTGTTAATAGAGCAGGTATCGTTTGATCCCATTTTCCAATAGGAGAGGAGGATATACATTGTAAATGTCTAGGAGAAACTCTGAGGAGCTGGACAACACTTTTCTATTTGATCGTGAAGCTGCTGAGAAAACATCCGTTCCTCCAATACCGTCCCAACTACCGACCGTAAGTTCTGTGGAAGAAGTTATAGACCAACGAGTAATTTGGGTATATACACTTGAAAACGAGGAATTGAATGCACGTCTGAAGAGGAGAAATGTATCCATTGCGGAAATCGTTTCGGAAAAACGGAAAAGACTGGTTAATTTTTTAAGACGGCAAAATAGGTCTCCGCAACCCGTTGTTGACCAGACAGAACCTACTGTTCACCCGACCGCTATGGCAACACCAATAGTAAATGTACACGATTAGAAGGTGTCTTTTGGAAACCGGGGAGATCCGGCGGCCTTTATAGAGAGAATTGAGGAAATATGTACGGCAAAGAATGTCCAGAGAGACAATTTGCTGCCGGTGCTACCGGAATTACTATCAGGGGAACCAGCATCTTGGTATCGTAACAACCGGAGCAGGTACAAAACCTGGGACGAATTTGAAAAATATTTCCGTATTTTCTTTTATACTGTAAATTATAAGGAAGATTTAGAAGCCAATATAGGCAGACGACTACAAAAACGAAATGAATTGGCCGCTACGTACATAACCGAGCTACAGACTTTAATGAGAAGGCATGGAAAGCTAACTCCCGAACAACAGTTAACATGGCTGTACCGCAACCTGTTGCCCGAATACCGTTTGCAAATTCGAAAAGGATTTTTCCTCATTTTGTCAGGTGGTCAGGGAATACGAGCTCCTCAGGAAGGAACTCCAGAATATACCCAGCACCAGTAGACTGAACCGTGGATCAAATCACCGTCCACAGCCGTCATTTACACCAAGATATGGACCGTCCAATAACTCGACACCTGGTCCATCCAGAGAACACGTCGCCGGTCAAAACCAACCGTCACCGTCCAATACTCCTCGTCGTCCGCCGCCAGATACTACTCAGCATTCGTCTGGATCATCTTCCCGTCAACTAATCTGTTTCCGCTGTGAGTCAGGACACTACCAAAACACCTGTCAAAACCCTCAGAAGATATTCTGTTCCCGATACCGCAAGGAAGGAGTATTTTCCAGAGACTGTTCCTGCAGGAGTCAGGAAAACTAATCCGAAGCTGTCCCGAGGAGAGACCGATACAGCTTCCGCAAATCTTTGCCTCTCATACTGAACCGCTAGAAGAAATGAACGACCCCCGACCGCACGTAGACGTCGAAATAAAAAATCATAAATTCAGAGCATTGTTAGATACCGGAGCAGCAAAGTCATATATTGGTGATCAGATGGCGGAGACATTTTCCCAAAGAAAGCAAACTACAGGCCGTCAAGCTACAAAGGACTGCTTAGCTAATAGAAATTCAGTCTCCATCACCGACATTTATGAGCTTGAATGACGTCATCAATGACGTCACAATGGAGGGTTCGTTGGAGCATTTTCCTGGTCTTATAACCGACATTGTAATAGGACATGATGTCCTTCGAAAAAATAATTTCCGCCTGGAGTTGGGTGCCGGAAATATATACATCAACAATGAACGTGTAGGTAAGGTGTTCCAAATTAGCCAGTCCGATTGGAATAGTGGAGACAGTGAACACACAGCTGGAAGAATCCGAGGCGGCAGTCCCAATCATCTGTAAAGAAGATACCAACCCTGTGGTTGGTAAAAGAAGTTGTTTCCGAAATTTGTCTGTTTCCGGAGTCTCTGAGTCTTCCCTGGTGTTAGGGGTTGACAAGGAGCAATCCGTTGTTGATAATTCTGAGTTTTCCCCGGTGTTGTTAGGGGTTGATGAATATCAGTCTGTTTTAAAAGTCTCTGCGTCTTCCCTGGTATTGTTAGGGGTTGACAAGGAGCAATCAGTTGTTGAAACTTCTGAGTTTTCCCCGGTGTTGTTAGGGGTTGATAAAGAAAAGTCTGTTTCAAAAGTCTCTGCGTCTTCCCTGGTATTGATAGGGGTTGACAAGGAGCAATCCATTGCTGAAACTTCTGAGCTTTCCCCAGTGTTGTTAGGGGTTGACGAAGAACAATCTATTTCCGTCTTTTCGCCGTTTCTCGTAGAGTGGAGAGATGAAAAAGACAATGATAACTCTGGGAAATCTATGTTGTCTCCGGAAAATTTAGGCGATAACAATAATTGTGGTAATATAGGATGTTCATTAGATATAATCAACCCAAGTGAATAAATAAATTCAGCTGAAGAACAAAAGAAGGAGTTGAATATTTTCTTGAATCACGAACTTCTGATGTTTGAGAAGATTCAAGGTCCGACTACTCTAGTTGAGCATGAGATCCATTTGTTTCAACCCCGTCCGATCAAACAGCGATACCAACCACAAAATCCAAAAATGCAAAAAATTTGCAATACCGAAATAGACGCCATGCTGCAAGAAGGAGTAATAGAACCCTCTACAAGTCCATGGAGTTCTCCAATTGTGATTGTAAAGGAGAAGGATGGGAAAAACCGTTTCTGTATCGACTTCCGAGAAGTGAATGATATAACAATGAAGGATGCCTACCCTCTTCCATTTATCAATGCTATACTGCGGATAAACTGCGAAATGCCAAGTACATTTCAAGTTTAGATTTGAAGAGTGGTTACTGGCAAGTTCCGTTAACACCGGAAAGCAAACACATTACCGCCTTCACCGCATCAGGACGTGGATTGTTTCAATTCACGGTTCTCCCATTTGGGTTACACTCCGCACCTGCCACGTGCCAGAGATTGGTTGACCAACTAATTAGGGGGAAACGTTCGAACAGCATTTGGAAAATCTATCTGAGGTGCTCCGTCGATTACGAGGAGCACGGCTGAAACTCAATCCGGAGAAATGTCACTTCTGTTAACCGTCGATGAAATACTTGGGTCATGTAATAACTGGAGATGGAATCCGAACCGATCGAGAGAAGGTCGGAAGTATAATTAAGTTTGCAGCACCAAGAAATATCCGAGAACTTAGAAGGTTTTTGGGAGTTACATCCTGGTATAGGAGGTTTGTGCCATCGTTTTTAGAAAAGGTGGCTCCGTTAACGAAACTATTTCGCAAATATCAGCTATGGAAGTGGGCTGAAGAACAAGAAGCCGCTTTCGCCAAAATTAAAATATCTGTCAGAAGCGCCGGTTTTAAGCTGTCCGGATTTTTCCAAACCGTTTACCTTGCAGACCAATGCCTCCGAATATGGTTTGGGAATAGCCCTTACCCAACAGAGGGATGGCCATGAACACGTTGTAGCGTATGCTAGTCGCACGCTGAGTCCAGCCGAGAAGAATTACTCCGTCACTGAAAGAGAATGTCTTGCCATTGTTTGGGTGGTTGAAAAGATGCGTCCTTATCTAGAGGGCTACCATTTCACGGTTGTTACCAATCATCAATCTCTTAAATGGCTACATTCCATAGCTAGTCCGTCAGGACGCTTAGCTCAATGGAGTATCTTTCTGCAGCAATATGATTTCGAGATACAGTACCGTAAAGGTGCTCTTAATCGTGTGGCGGACGCCCTGTCAAGAAATCCGCTACCAATGACAGCTGAGACCGACCCACCATCTATACTTTAATTGACGGATGTAACCGCCGAATGTTCATGGTACCGGAACAAAAAGCAAGAGGTTCTGAAGGACCCAGATATATTTCCGGACTACTGCATTCGAGAAGACTTCTGAGATATTAATGATTTCAGAGAGTCCGATCCCTGGAAATTTGTGTAGCAAAGTCCGGCCGCTCCCGAGTACTGCAAGAATATCATGATGCCCCAAATGCAGGTCATCTGGGAATTGCTAAGACCATTACTCGTATTGCAAAATTGTACTATTGGCCGGGAATGTTCCGATATATCACTAAGTACGTTAGGAAATGCCTCCTATGTCAGAAGTATAAACCATCGCAACAAAAACTTCTGGTGAAGATGCAACCAACGCTGAATCTCGGACCATGGGATACTGTTAGTTCCGATATAGTTGGTCCGTTACCAAGGAGTGAGAAGGGAAACTGTTACATTATAATGTTCCAAAATCGGTTCACCAAATGGGTACAATGTAAGCCATTGAGGAATGCTACGGCTAGTAGCATAATCACTGTTTTTCATGATGAAGTACTGACAATGTTCGGATGCCCCCGTTCCGTACTTACCGATAATGGGACTCAGTACAACAGCAAGCTGTTCGAAGATATGTTGAGAGGATTAGGGGTCCGACATCGCTCCACACCCCCATACACCTCCCAAGCCCGTCCGGTTGAACGAGCCAATCGCACTTCGAAAACCATGAGCGCGCAATATTGCGAACAGGATCATCGAGACTGGTACATAATATTAGCTGACCTGAAATTCGCAATGAATAACTCAAGGCATAACTCTACTGGATTCTCACCTGCTTTCCTTAACTTCGGAAGAGAACCTGAAATACCGAAATCGTTGAGAAAAGAAATTGAAGAGGCCCCTGAAGAAGATCTGGGAAAGGATACCGAACTGGAAAGTACTGACGAAGTAGATTCAAAACCGTATACGTTGCGAATGAAGAAATTGCGAACTTAAAGTTGTCAGCTCTTTGTTACACTGTAATTCGATACGATACCGTCATAGTCCACAATATACCTCAAAGGGGATATACGATTAGATAGCTGCATAAAAAGTATTACGTTCACTATTATACTTCTCTAACTTTTTATTTTAAGCGAAAGTATAGTTGTGGATAGGATTAATTTGCACCATTTCATGTTGAAATATCAGTATGTAGCAAAGTCCCTTTGAGGATTGAAAAGCCGAAAACATAAAAAAACCATAAATCATTTCAAGTCTTGATCTACCCACAAACCAACCATTAATTCTATATGCGAGAAGAATACTATATTTTGTCCACTACGCATCACTTTTGAAACTTTTTCTCAACACAATTGTAGTCACCCTGTATATCATTAAGCAAAGAAAGCAGAGACTTTTCAATGATTATTGGATATTCTCCACAAGAGTCTCAATAAAAGCAGTTTCTCATAACTCACCCTGTAAAGTGTACACATTGAACTTTAGCAAATCTCAGTTTGTTCTTGTCTATCCTCGTGTTAATATATTTCCATTTCCCTCCTATCCGTTGCCCGTTTTGTGTGTGTTAAGTCGCTAAGAAAGGCACCTTAGCGTGAAAAGTATCCTTGTATCCTTGTACAATTAAAGAATGAAAAAAAAATTGAAATGAATAAATAAATAATGATAAAAAAGAAAAAGGGTTTATGTAGCTTAAGGTATCATATTATAAAATGTATATATCTAGATTTACTATATAAATTGAATTAAATAAACTATTAATGTATGGTAAAACTATGGTAAGTCGAAAAATTGGTTAGGCTAATGGAACCGCAAGGATCCGCAGTCAATATCACAACCTCACACACACACAGTTTGTTCAACTGAATGGAAATGTCATTAAAGCATGTCAAACAAATGCTATTTCCATTCCTGAAACTTTTCATATTTTTCCTCGATTTGGAGACTTATATTATATACTCAAATTTCCTTCTTTATTGCAGTCACAGGAAAATGGCATCAAATAAAGCCGGTGGGTGATAAATTACCTTGCCTCCAGGAACACACATCAGTAGCTTACAAAGATTGTCTGTACATTTTCGGTGGAGAAGTGGGATTTTCAGCAGGCACTGAAACGCCATTGTGGATTTACGATATCAAATTAAACAGCTGGAAGAAAAAAAAGACCGAAAAAGGTACGTGTTAACTCCGACGAGATTTATCACATCAAATGTTTACGTTTACAAATGATAGATGACATAATGAAATAACAAATACAAATTTTGTTCCAGGAGTTGCTACTCCAAAAGGTCGTAGGGGACATACAGCGTTAGTAACAAACGGATCCATGCTAATTTATGGTGGATATCAAGATCTGAGAGGATCTACCAATGAACTTTGGGCTTATCACTTCGGTAAGATTTCTACAAATCGGGGACCCATATATGGGAGAAAATCGTATAGAATTGTAGATTTGTTGTAGTCTTGAAATCGTAATGCGACATTACAAAATCATTTACTTATTTCTTATTTTTTTTTTCATATATATGACAATAAATCAAGCTCTTCTTCAAGTGAACATTTAGCTCATTTTTATCAAAGACATCACTATCATGATGTCAAAATTTTACACCCGTTCGTACAACAAAAATTTCCAATCGATTTACAACGAATCACAAACGGAATATCAGAGTTTGACAAATTTCCAATCGATTGGAAATTCTTTCTACGAACAAACCTTTGTTTTTATATTTTTTATTTCGACGTTTCGGTAGCGTTCCAGCTACCGCTGTCAAGATTAATTACTAATTGAATAATTTCTGGTCCCTATCTGACACAATGAAAGAAATTGACAACTAGACAATAAATGATATTTTTAAGCTTAAGACTGAAAAACTTTGTTGTCAAATTTCATTAAGGTCCATTCAAAGTAGATATACATACCTGTAGGAGTAGGATTCATTTTTTCAGAATTGAAATCGGTTGATTTGTCTCGTTTTGGCGTCACTTTGAAGGCAAGCGTTATGCACTCTTTCTCGTAGGGGCAACGAAAGTACACTCCAACCGGTATCTTGTTAAATAAGCTGACGATGCGCCGTAGCGAATTTGAAAGTGGGAATCCAGCAAAGCCAATCGTGCGGTAGACGTTATGCAGGGGGCAGCAGATATTTTTACACTGTTGCATTGTTTCATTTACTCGCGTTATTTAAAGTTGATTTTGTTGTGATTTTACGTTTTTTATTTGTGTATTTCTGTTTCAATTATTTTAGTTTTACTCATTTCATGCCTCACCAAAAATCATTCCCCAATCCTTTTAATAATTAAATTGTTTTGTCGATTATTTGAAACTTATTTCTCTAAATATCATACTAAAAATACCCAATATTACTCTGATCATCCACATATTGACAACATTGTATAAATTTTAATATTGTTCCAGTGAATTCAATTCCAGTCTGGCTAATACGTTCTCTCTCTGCATACTGGAAGCTCTGCCTTGTCACGAGATACGGGTTGGAGTTGTAGCCTGCGGCACTCGACAATTGTTACAATTATTGTTACATTACGGTTGCAGTTGAACCGACCTCACCTCCCTGAATTTAATTTCGATGCGAGAAGTCACCCAACCCAACTCATCAAAAGTGCAATTTAAAATTTTTTTTTCAGGGGTTTGCGCATCTAAAGTCGATTTGGCTTCACAGTGGCAGTGTGGGGGAACCTACAATGTGGGTACACAAAATCATTAATTATTGAGCCAACGATTTGGTAATAAACTTTTTTGGTAACCAAACATACAATCATATTGAACATACCCACATATTGAAAAGCTAGTTTGTGTAATGCCGACTTCTCTAGTAGTGTTTGACTGCCACATAGCTTTTGTTATAATATTCTATAGAACTATGATAATTATTCGTGTTAAAACCTCTCAAATAAAATTGAAAAGAAACGAAGACTGTGAAATTTGAACCAACGACAATCACTGTAGTTTCCACATGAGTATTCCATTGTACAAAGACACTTATAACAAATAAATTTAATAGTTTTGAAATATTGAGCAAAAAATATACACTTTGTACAGTCCACGAAAAAGTTTTGTAACTAGCACATGTATTAAATGGGTAAAGCGAGCGCGTTAAAATATGTCGGGTTATAAGAGTAGTTTACTTCTAACTAGTGCGGATAGTGATACTTTTCCGCACGCTATTGCAGATGACCGAAAGACGCTTTAGCGGATTCCGGCCAGCAATCCCGTGCGGAAAAGTCACTTTACGCACGTGTAAAGTACACTATTTTTTCTGCGGAAAAAAACCAAAAGTTAACATGAGGAATAATTTATTATTAAATACATATCAAGAAATTAATTATTATTATTTGCCATTCATTTTATGGTTTTTATACCAGGGCCATTGAAAAATACGTTTTTCTCATCAAAAATTATAGCAGAGTTCTAATAAATTCCTTAATTTTCGGTCATTTTGTAAACTACAACCATAGATATATATTTTTAATATTCAAATGTCAGTACCCATGTAATGGATGTATTGTCGATGGATACATTGGTAGATTATGAGTGTGGAAAGGCCTCTGAATAGGTAGTGCTGGTCACTCGGAGGGTCATCTTACAGGAATAAAACAACTACCTGTAGCACTGGGATACGTTCTATTTATTACTTAAACTTAAACTTAAACTATACATTATACTACT
>CAJUYG010001528.1:36896-74448 GCA_910591675.1 Galerucella calmariensis
AAGAGATGATTAAATCATTAGAGGAAAAGTCCAGGGAAAACGTTTCGTCTACGTCAGATTATGCTAGTATTGAAACCGTTAATAGGTTGTCGTCCGCCAGCAGCTATAGCGTCAAAACAGGTGAATATACTTTTTGCAATATGATATTTTGAAGTTCTCACTTTCAGCTGTGGGTATATACAAATTCCCAAAGAAGTTTTTCACTTTTTCATTTTCTTTGTCTACAGAAATCATTGCGGTGTTCTAAGCGAATGATGCTTTCGTATTGTAATCTAATTCAGGAATATCACTAGTGGATAAAGGATAAAGTACTGGACCTAGTTCTCTTGTACTCCTGCTTTTACTCCATCAAGCTGTGAATGAGCTTTCATCTTCCTGCTTCACTATAAAGGCTTTATTTGTTTTATTACAAATTATAAAAATCCTGTGCAACATTGACGAAGACTACAGACAAACTAATTAATGTTCTAATGCTGTTTCAATTATATCTTTATTACTATGGACTTGATCTGCTGTTGAGTATTCTTCTTTGAAGTGGCAATCTAAAATTATGTTTCCATTGTCTATAATTAGTTTGAGTGAGTATATTAAGGAATACTTTACCAGAAAGCTTTTATATTATAGGGAACAAGGAAAATGGTCCGTAGTCTGATCCTTTGATGTTTTTCGATATTCAGGGATCATTACCATACTTTGGCTACTCCCCATATTCTAAGCATGTATTTTAGTCTGAATGATGCTTTAATAGGTAGGTGAATTATTGTGATCTGCTAAGACAAGAGGTCAAAACTGAGAAAAATGAAATAAAGTGATATACCTAATCGACTTTCCTGTGACAATTGGAATGAACGTTAATGTAAATATTCAAACGAAATAATGAAATATTTCTAATATACAAATCAATTGATTCATGTCCCTAATGGGACCTTAGTAGAGATATTTTGAAATTTTAGGTTAGTTTTTTTATTGTGTTATTTAACGTCGGTCTATTTCTGCGACTGAGGCTAATCACCGACGCCGGGAGCACTCTACCCCTAACCGGAAATTTTGGCGAACCCACTAGTGTTCCAACCAGTGGTAGCGTTCTTTAACGAGCCCAACATCCATGGACTCGGGACCTCGGTTTTCCGTCTCCTCCGAAAGACGACATATCTACATTATACCTCGTGCTCATTGGTATAATGCCTGCGAGCTGTGATATGCTAGTCCGCTGCAGGCTGTACGGGCCCTATGAGATGGTTTTCCCTGGCATGGTCGTCACCCATCCAAGTACTAACCATGTCCGACCTTGCTTGACTGTAATTATCGCATCAAACGCGTTCCACTACAGTGCTGGGTCGTTGCCCAAGGTTAGTTTTTGATTTAGCAAATATTCAGAATTTTTGCATTGACAGTGACACATCTTTTTCACAGATCAGACTTTTTGACCTTGGATTATGGAGATACGACATGTATTCCCACTCCCATAACATTTTAAATTAACGTGACGCTAACATACCGAAGTAGGTACAGTCTTAAAATATATTTTACCTACGACCCCTCCTGTAATCAGTCAATAACACACAGTCGGTATCAATGTAATGATGTCTATTATGCCGTGTAAAAAAAACGCACAGCTGTAAAGTAAATCGCACGGCATCCTCTGTATCTGTAAGAATTTGAAGGGTGGGTGACCCCCTCAGCACTTAGGTCACAATTGGCCCATTGTGCATCCTTCTGAGGTTCAGAATTCCTTCTGGCTCGTCATCCAGCCTACTTGTTTGAAGTAGGCGATAACGTCGCCAGAAGTAAGCTCCCTCATGCTGGCTTGTGTTAGCCTGTACTCGCCGAATACAGAAAATCTAAATTGAGAAAGTGTCGGACATTCACAAAGAATGTGTTCGACAGTCTCATCTTCCTGTTCACATCCCCTACAGAGTGAAGTGTCAGACAGACTCAGTCTGTAGAGGTGTTTTTGTAGATGGCAGTGACCGGTCAGAATACCTGTGGCTGTCCGAAGGTTCTGTCTATTCATAGTCACATACTTTTTAGCTACTTTGCTGTCCGGATACTGCAGCAGTTCCTTGGCAAGCCTGCAACCTTTTGCATCGTCTACCCTTAAACTTATGAAGAGAGTGTTCCTTTTTTAGGTCAATCATAGCCGACGCCGACAGACCAATAAAAGTGACAGGTCCCAAGAGTTTTTGGGGTGCTGCTTTCCTGACTAGTGAGTCGGCAATGTGGTTACCGATTTACTGTGGACCTTGATCCAGCCTAGAGTAACTTCGTTGTTGCTATAGGCTTCGATTAGGGACAGGTGACACTCCAGTACTAGGCCTGATGTGATACGTGGTCTGTTCAGAGCTAGTAGTGCTTGTCTACTATCCGTAGGGATGTGAATTCTACTACCTGTGGTGTTTCTTTTGGTAATCTCTTTTGTGGCGATGTAGATAGCAGTGAGCTCTGTTTGAGCAACGCTGACATCACAGCCCATCGCCCATTTGATGTTTGGATTCAGAGATCTGGAGTAAATTCCACATCCTGAGCCCATATTGGTTTTAGAGCCATCTGTGAAGATGCGGAGTGCGCTTTCTTCTGATGTGTCTTGTGTGTTATATTTAATGATTACCTTGTAGGGCCTGTGAAAGGCATATTGTGCTGAGATTGCGTCCGTATTTGCCTGCAGCAGTGGGACCTCATTGAGTGCCTCACGCCATGGGTTACGTGTCAATCTACCAGATCCTACGTCAGGTTGTATATCGGTATATCAGTTGTATATATATTGAAATGAAATTAAATATTCAATATTCACAACATTTCAAAACATAGACAAAATATGAATTTAAAAATAATAATTTCAAAAAAAGAAAAGGTTCAAGCTATAATAATATTAAAGATTAAAATATTTTAAAGCGTAAATAATAAAAATATATGTAAGAAATCTCAGAAAGTGTATTTGTAAAGGAAAACATGATTGATCATAAAGATGTATAAAGTATAAAAAATATTAGGAATAGAAAATGAAATGTAAGTTTTTTTTTGTTATATGTATAAAATATATGTGAAAGCCAGGTAGGATGAAAGGTAATATGGATTTAAAAGTAGAAAGAAAGTATTAAAATCTTTTGACAATATGATTATAGTACTTTAAAATTTCAAAGAAATTTATAGAATGGGTGACAGTTTAAAAATTTGACAAATAAAAAAAAATAAAAAAATTTTAGAAGCTTATGAAAAGAAACTTCAATTTTGAGAGGTAGACAATTATTGAAGGAGAAAGAAATCAACAATTTTTAAAAAAAATTTGGAGAGTAGAAATCAAATTGAATTTAAAAAGAAGGCTAAACAATATAATATAAATTGTAAAGGAAAAAGGTGACACTAGCTGACGGAGGAGAGTATTTGAGATATTTAGTTAAAGAGAGGTTATAGTTGGAAAGGAGAGAAATGAAGCAATGATACATAAAAATTGAAATAAGACATACAGAGACGAGGAGAACATCTAATAGAGCTTGTCCATGGTAGTTGGGATCAGATTTTGAAGCGAAGAGAGCATCTAGTGAAGCTTGTCCATGTGGGTACTCCGTATAAGTGTCTGACAAGAAAGTTCTGTAAGCAGCTCAGCAGACATTGACAAGTATCAACATTACAGTAACAAATTGGTAAGAGATTTATTATCTTGTATTTCTGACACCTAGAAGGATAAAAGGATTAAATATGGTAAAGTTAAATTAAATGAGAAGAGAAGAAGATATAGTTAGTTTGTTAAGTAAAAGATAATATAAAGAGTACCTAATAATTTTGAGGTTAGTTACAATTTTTGATAGATTAATTAAAACTACTAAATTTCTTACATATAAAATATAACAGTTTGAACTTTAAAATAAATAAAATATAATACTCTCATAATAATAATAATAATTAAATAATTAGAATCGATAAAACAAATAAAATAATTCATAGTTTTGTCATCCATCTTCACATTCAGAATTTCATAACTTTTAACCGCCCTCTAACAGAGAAATTGCAAGTTATCTGAAGGCAATAATAGTGTACGAGGGGTATATAAAAATTTATTTGAGAGATTATTTTTTTGTAAAATTGAAAAAAAAAATGATTATTGTTTCACATCGTAGATATTTTATTTAAAAAAAAATAGTATTTTTTTTACAAGTTTGTTTGTCAGGTTAGAACTATTCGACCCTGAGGTTAAAAGAATCTCATAATAAAAGTAAGGTAACTAATTATTAATAATTGTTTTTAAACAATTTGGTGGTGTGTTAATAAGTTTATCCTAGCTACATTTCTCTGCTCTAATATTCTTTTGACTTCACCATCGAACCAATCACTATTCTTTTGGGGCTTTTTGTTCCTAGGTTTATTTGTAGTGTACTGGTTATTATTATTTTTAACTGGTTCCACTCATCTTCTATATCCTCCAGTTCCGGTTTCTCCATTAATTCCATTTCTATTGTATTCTGTATACCTCTGACCACCTCCGTGTTTTTTATGTCTTTCATATTGAATCTTATTACTCTTTTATTTTTTAAGTTCTTATACGTGGGCACTTGTTGTTCGATCTTCGTTATTACTAAGGCATGGTCCGAGTCCGCATCTGCTCCTCGATAACTTCTTACATATTTTATTGTTCTTTCATGTATTTTCCGATGAGAACATGGTCTATTTGGTTCTTAGTTCTTCCATCTGGCAAGGTCCATGTATATTCATGAATATTTTTGTGATCGAAACTTGTACTTTTTAAATATCTTCTGTAAGTTCCTTGTGGCATTACTTATTCTTTTTTCTTATTCTTTTGGGAATCAAACCACAATAATTTTTTGTATTTTTTATTTCGACGTTTCGGTAGCGTTCCATATTGTTTTGTTCTGCAAAGTCTATCAATATCTTTCCATTTTCATCAGTTTCTAGATGCAAACTTTTTCCTCCAGTCACTTTTTTAAATTTTTCTTCTCGTCCTATTTTTGCATTCATATCACCTACCACCATTTTTATATCAAATTTCGGTATTTTTTCTAATTGGGTGCATACTTCATCATAAAATTCATTCTTCATTATCAGATCTTTTTCTTCTGATGGAGCATGTACATTTATCATACTAAGTTTTCGATATTTACCTTGTAATCTTAGTCTACATAATCTATTTGAGACTGCTTCAAAATCAATAATTAATGGGCTTATCGCTGTGTTTATTATCAACCCTGTTCCTAAATATCTGTTATCGTTTCCACTGTTTAAAAATGTATAATCTTCTATTTTTATTTGCTCCCTCCCTTTCTGTTTCGTTTCTTGTATGGCCAAGATATCGATATCGTATTGTTTCATGATTTGTACTATGTTTCTCAAGGCACCTGTATTATATGTACCCCTGACGTTCCAAGTACCGATTTTTAGTAGATTCTTATGCGGTTTTCTTAATCTAGATTTTTTATTCTTTTCCTCATTTCTTGCCGGTACGTCCTCATTTTTTCCGTTGTCCTCATCCTCTGTTTTTGTTAAGAGTTTTTTGAATTTGTTCCCTTGGGTTTGGCTATCAAAGAGTCACTTTTTTTGTCCCATATCCATTCTTCGTTATTAATTTTCAGTTTACTGAATCCAGCTTTTACCGTATGTCCTTTTTCTGCTTCATCCCTTGCCATCATTCTAATTTTCTTTTGAATCTCTCTATCTTCATTACTCATATCATTATTTATATATATTTTTGTATCTTTTAACTCCTTCAGTCTATTTTTATTCCTCATTACACTTTGTTTTTCATTATTATCATTTAATTCCAGGAGTTTTTTCCCCCAGCTTCCTCGCCCCTTTTATCTTTACATCAACTTCTAGCGTATTTTTAAGGAATCTCTCAATTTCATCTTTTATAGCTCGCTCTTCATATGTTGGTATAGGTAAGCCTTGCAAAATTACATTATTTCTTCTTCTTCCTTTATCTATCGCATCTACCTTTTATTTTAGATACTGCATTTCTTCTTTCATTGCTAGATTTTCCGTTTTGAGTGCTTGATTTTCTGCTTTGATTTTCGACAATTTTTTCCAATACATTTTTTGATCATCTCCTACCGCTTTTATGTCATTTTTTATTTCCTTCATGTCGGAACTGAAATCTTGAATCATCTCCATTATTTTAATTAATTTATCATCAGTTTTGTCCTTTTTATTCGGTGTTCTACTGGTTTTAGACGATCTACCAAAATAATCTTCCAGTTTTCCCACACTTTTCTTTCTTTTTCCCTCATCGGTTGTATAATCATCGTTCCTAGAGTCTCCCATTGCACCGCGGAAAAAGCTAAGCACAGGTCAACTCTTCGGATGCTCATACTTTTATTACTGTCTTGATCTCTGGTGTCTTTTTACACACTCCGGCAACGCTGTAGTGTAATTTGTCGTAGCTTCCTACTTATCTTACGGAATTCTTTTTTGCACTGATAATGTTTTGGTATTGTTTATATCTCAAACTCACGTTTTTTGGCACTAATATTCAAGTTTTCCACACAATTTTTCTTCGGCGATAAGCCTACACTATTATACGTCTGCTGGTACTCTCCTTATAGTCTCCTTTCCGCTACAAGTCACGAATTTTCGGGATTTATGCAGGCAGAAATTCAATTACAAATATTCACGCTTACCGCGACGTTGCCAGTAAGCGTAAGCCACGTAAGCGTGTCATGGACATCAAAATAACCTTCTTGGTGTGTATGTCAAGGGGAGTGACACCAAGGATCACATCCATCGCTCTGGTTGGTGTGGTTCTCATGCCTCCTGTTGTATTGAGGCATGCTGTTCTCTGAATTTGATCCAGTTTACGGACGACTGTCAGCTGGTTTGCTTTAACTCCCCAGGCAATCGCGCCGTACGTTAGCATAGGTCTGATGATGGCAGTGTAGATCCAGGCAGTAACCCTGGGAGACATTCCCCAGGCTTCTACCCATGGCAACATCTTTACCATTTGAAAACATTCGACGTTTAACTATGGAAAGCCCAAAGGGTTAAAAGTATGTATTGATTATAATTGAAAAATGGAATTTTGATTATCAACAATATATTAATGATGATTAAACGTTAGTTCTTTAATGAGCTTCTTTCATTGGTAATAGAGTAATAGAGATGGAGTTTACAAAGCACCTCTAATTATGTAACTGTTATATCTTATGCTTGTTATAAATACAAGTACAAGTGGGTCGTAGGTGAAGTATAGTCGTAACTCGTGTTGCAAAGCATTTCATGCACTCACGGAATTACGCACTCGCCCTTACGCGGCATCGTAAAATGCTTCTTACCACACACGTTACGTAATATACTATTGGAATGTATCATGTGAATTACATGTACCTATTGTAACAATCACTATTTTCGCCATGGTCTATGGCCAATAATGATTCGACATGTGGACATGCTTTGATCTCTTATTGGCCATGACAACTGTGAGCTGTACCTCACATGTTCAACATAATTGTCAATAGGATAAAAAAAGTCTGTATACAACCCTTTCGGACACACTCTCAATCTAGTAACTTTTAGTGGTTCCCTAAAATGCTCCCCCCAGTTTAAAAACGTATAGAAAAACAGGAGGAATTCAAAAAACATAACCTTTAAACTTAACTACCTGTTAAATCCTCTCCAAACCACAATACCCAATTATGTATATCAAAACAAGGCAGTTCTGATGAATAATTACAGCTGAATCTAACGAAGAATCTGGTATACTGAAACTTCGGCCAACTATTTGTAATAATTATTATAATAACCAACAAATCAAGACACCTAGGGCGAGTTGTAGAATAAACAGTTATCTCTTGAACTTAGTTTAATGTTTATTTTTCGTTGTGCAGTATCTGGTTAACGCTAACTAGAGTTTTAAAAATGACATATTTTAACTGGACAAAATTGAAGAGTTAAAACTTAATCCGGTAAATATAACCTCACAAAACTGCTATTTTTCAATTTTTTTGGCATTGTCAACCGACAGTACTTACCGACCACGTATGGAAATGAATGCTTTAGGAGAGGAAAGCATAGGTACTGGTAGGAGATAGTGGATATGGTGTGAGCCGTTATCTTTCAACTCCCTAGGGAACCCTAATAGGTACTCCTGCACAAAATTTATACAATGAATCTCAAATCATAACCAGAAACCCCATAGAAATATGCTTTGGCGTTTAAAAAACAAGATTCCTTGTTTTGGTAGTAGGCAGAAGATTGAACTTACCGAAAATTTGAAAAAAAAATTTTGTAACAATTGCAATTTCACACAACATAGCCATTAATTGTAAAGACCACATGCACCCTGTCAATTCTGAAGTCGAAGCTGCCATGTACGTTTTAGAAAACATTAATATTGATAAACGTTGAGGCCACAGAATTAATGACCATGATATAACTCGACAACTCTTAATACATGATTATTTCCAACATTTCTTGTAAATAACCATCAATAAAAAAATGCAGATTTAGTTTCTGCAGTTACAGGCCAATTAATGTAATAAATAAAACTACCAATTGATAGCACTATTTATTTATTTATATCTGGCTCACCCAAAGATATATGTGATTAATATTTTAGCGTTAAGCACCAATCCACCACCAACAAAAATATTTTATCAACTTTGTTTCTAGGTTATTTTTCTTTTTTACCCATCTATGCGCGTCTAGAATGTCAATTATTTGACCTACTCCGCAACCAACCTTTTAGAAATGAACGCCAGAAGTCGATTAGTTAACGGCCTGCATGTATGAAATTGTACAACAGATGAAAACGAAAGTCTAGTTAAAAAATTCAAACGGCTGTTAATTGAATTTCGTTTAGGAGATCTTTTGTACAACTCGCCCTTAAACAAGTAAAATACTATAAACTCAACTACTCTTTTGCGTTTTCCATGAACTAATCAAACTTTTGCCTTACTTCGCGAACTAACTACTGTGTCGAGCGTCATTAACTCATAACTCACCAATTTGATACACATACATACATATACATGCTATATCTACATATACCTTGACCCGTATCTTTGAACGTTCGGCCAAATGCCTCCACATATTTCATGTGATGGAAGTAGATTTGTTATCTTCGAGCAGTATGCTCGTAATCCCCAAAGTTTGGACTTGCAAAGGAATGAATTTATCAATCGTATCAGTCCCACATGTGAGTAAACGAATAGAATCGCTGAACGCCAGAAAAATAAATAAACATTATATGTAGCTGAAGTGTGTACCTATATAGATTATAGCAATCATTATACTAACGTTTTTCAATATTACTACTGGAAAGAAAACAACGCAGATAAAGCTGTTAAGCCGCGTTCACACTATGTCGCAATTTGTCGTTGGCAATACCAGCGATTGTAAAAACGTCTACATAATATGTGTTGGCATTCATTTAGCTCAGTCGCACAATGTTCACAAAACGGGACAATCCCGTTTTAGATTTATTGAATTAATAACATTCTTGTGCTAACTGGCAGACTGTCTGAATCACAACTGAAGCCAAGACAGACCAATCCACACTCTCCATTCTCATTGGCTTGCTTTGAAGGAGACCGATACTTAAGCAATTTTCTTTGGTACACGGCTGGACTATTGGCGCGTGCCACGTGCTATTAAACTTTCAAGAAACGTTCGATTCGGTTGAAATCATTCGTAGGAACAAAATCCATTTGACGTTTCGCGAATGGTCGAACGTACAAAGATCCGGGTACATGCAGGATATTAGATACAAAAGTCGTATGAACACGAAAACTCGACTTTGTATATGGAAGATGCGTCATTTGACTTTTCACTGCGGCATTGTTTTTCTGTTATGAGCTTAATGACTCCGGCTCAAGTGACGAGTAGGATATTTCGTTTTTGTACGAATTGAATCCAACATTTTGACTTGGTATTTGCTTGATAGATACGACAAAATCGTTATTATTATTCCGTACATTTCTACTATAGATACGACCATTTGAATTGGTAGAATTGATTATACTTATTCTAAACCTACCAAAATCTCACAATCCCAATTTTTGTCGGTTACGACCTTTTGTTTTAGCACGGCAGTAGTTGCTTTGTGAGGAAACTGAATTTCCCCGCAATTGATCAAAATCAGAGGTATTCTTTATATTAATATTCTTTATGATTTCTGTTAATATTTATCTGTGTTGTTGATTTCATCATTTTTTTAATTGAAATCATCCTTGATCGGATGGAACGATTTCCAGGATATTCAGAACATCTATCAACTTTTGTGTATTAGTTCGTGCAACTTGGATTGGTGTACTTTGTGGAATGGACCCTTTTAGATATTCAGTGGCTCTTGAATGTGGATAATCAGTTGTACTAACATTTGAGACTCACTAATAGAATCTTTCTTGCCTCTTGTCAATTGCAGTGTGGCATTAAAATGAATTTGTCAGTCTTCGTTTGTCAAAGACTGACATCAACAGATGGTGTGCACTATTTCTTTATGTTCTCAACATTAACTTTATATTTTAGGGAGAAGGTATTAAATGAAAGACTTGTTGTTAAGTCAACGGCATGAGGAAAACTGCTTTATTTGTACAATTGACACTGTGTCACAAAATGCCAGTTGGCAATGCTGCCAACCTAAATAATAATAAGGACGGGTTCCGTCATGTGACATCCCCCTTTTCAAAGCTAAAATACGTTTATCACAGTTTGCTTGTTACATTACAAAAACACATATATAAGTATAATTACAAACAAACACGTAAATTACAAACACATAATTTTACAAAGTATTACAAACAAATTGACACTTATGCTGTAGTGAATTATCATGTTTTTTGACTAACTATTGTTAATTAGCCAGATAAAAATTTTATTTAATTTTTCAATAGTTACCTTGACAATGAAAACTAAAAATGATTTTCACTTTATGTAAAGTAACAATCTAAGGAAAGCTTTGAGTTGTAATATCTTTAAAACTAAAGATCTAATTTTGCAGGAGTTTTTATCAACCTGCCCGATCTAGTTTTATTAAAACTGGTAGTGGGATGTTCCTCCCCTTTTTCAGAATTTTGAGAAGTTTTCTCACTGTCAAAAGAAGTACCAGGAAGTTCCCAGTTTGAAACAAAATTGTTATCGTCAATGTTTTCAGAGTTAGTAGTACCCTCTGAAAGTTTTTTATTTACAAAGCTTTCAAATTTCGAATTGTCAAAAGAATTATTTACAATGTTGTTTTTGTCAGGGGAACTCGAAAAGCTTGAATTGCCACTGACAAAATTGTCCGATCTTTCACTACAGCTTACAGAGCTCAGGAGTGAGTCGTCATTAAAGTTTTCCCCTTCCAATGACGAAGTCTGCTCCCTGTTATTATTTACAGATAAATCTCTTACATTCTCCACTGAATGATCCTCATTCTCTACTACCCTCAATATTCTATTTGCAAATTGAAAATTGTTCTCCAAAAACAAATCAGGGAAAGTCCCTGTCTGAGGTGAAGTTTGAGAATTACTCCAGGTTTCAGATGTGCAAAACTCCCTGATGAACTTTCTGTTACGTCTGAGAGTAGAGCCATTGTTTAATTTAATTATATATGAACGAAAAGGCAATTTTTTTATAATTTGGCCGTTTTGCCATGATGCATTTGGCTCTATTTGAACCTTCACAAAAGAATTGACTCTTAAAGGTGGTAAAATTTTTTTATTTTTATCATAATGTCTTTTCTGGTTACTTTGAGTTCTAGAAATATGAGAATTAAATTTTTTCTTATCAAAATTTTTTGAAAACTTGCTATTTATCTCAGGTATAACAGTTCTTAAGTTTCTATTCATTAATGCGTTTGCAGGAGAGTTTCTTCCATCCAAAGGTGAGTTTCTAAAATTTAAAAGAGCTAAATATGGATCTTTTTTGTCCATAAAGCATTTTTTTAAAAGATTCTTAATAGATTGTACAGTTCTTTCAACCTGACCATTTGATTGAGGATACAAAGGAGAAGAAGTTATGTGTTGAAACTCCCATTCCTTGGAAAAATTTTTAAATTCTAAACTACAAAAATTTGAACCATTGTCGGTCATCAAAATTTTTGGGATACCAAAACGAGCAAAAACGATTTTAAATTTGTTAATTAAATTTTTAGAAGTTAAATCTTTAGCTAAGTTAATGACCTCTACAAATTTGGAATAGTAATCAACAATTAAAAGGTAATTTTGTGACTGAAATTGAAAAAGATCTGCAGCCACCTTTTGCCAGGGTAGTCTGGGAATGTCATGATTCATCAAGGGCTCCGAGCACTGAGATCTCTGATGAGTTTGACAAGTGTTACATGATGTTATGATGTCCTCAATTTGCTTTCGCATTCCTGGCCAGTAAAATGATAAATTAGCTTTATCCAATGTTTTTTTATAACCCAAATGTTCATAGTGAAGCTTTTGTAGGATTTCATGCCTCAAAGCCTTGGGAACTAGAAGTTTTTGACCTTTAAAGATCAAATCTTCTATGCAAGATAATTCTTCTTTGAACTTAAAATAGAATTTAATAATTTCTGGACAGTATTTTATGCTCGTGGGCCATCCACTTTCTAAGACATTTCTTAAAGTTTTTAGTTCAAGATCTTCACTTGTTAATTTTTGAATTTGTTGCTTTTTGTTTTCTGTAATATTTAAAGAAAGTTCAACAGCACAAATCTCAGATTCAATGTCAAAATCTACATTTTCACTGAAACTGCTTTGTGGGCTGAAAGCACGACTTAAAGTATCAGCTATGATTAATGTTTTCCCCGGTTTATATATCAAATCAAAATCATACTTTCTTAATTGCATTAGCATTCTTTGAAGTCTTGGTGGACAAAGATTTAATGGTTTCTTAATTATAGAAATTAAAGGTTTATGATCAGTCTCTATTATAAACTTTTTTCCAAAAACATATTGATAAAAACGAGTGGCTCCAAACCAACAAGCCAAAAGTTCTTTTTCTATTTGAGAATAACGTGACTGTGTTTCAGTCAAAGCTCGACTTGCATGAGCACAAGGTCGGCCATTTTGCATGAGAACAGCTGCCATTCCGTTCTGAGAAGAATCAACTGAAATGGTTGTCATTTGATTTATGTCGAAAAATTTCAAACACGGAGTTTTGACTAAAAGTAGTTTCAAATTTTGAAATGCTGTTTCATGTTGTGGTAACCATTGAAAAATAGAATCTTTTTTTAATAAAGAACGCAGAATCGAAGTTCTTTCTGAAAGATTTTCAACAAAGCTTGCAATATATGTGACCATGCCCAAGAAACGTTGTAAATCTTTTACATTTTTAGGACTAGGCATGTCATTAATAGCTTGAATTTTAGATTTGTCCACCTCTATGCCTTGTTCACTTATTCGATGTCCCATATATGTTATTTTTTTGCATAAAAATTTACATTTTTCTTTATTGAAACGAATATTATGTTTTTTGGCAGTCTCAAGGACTTTCTCTAAAATTGAATTGTGAGATGAAATACTCTCACTGAATATTATCAAATCATCTATGAAAATTGCACATCCTTCTATGTTTCCGAAGATTTCATACATTCTTTCCTGATAAACCTCAGAAGAACATGAAAGACCATATGGTAGACGACAAAAAGAATATCTACCGAAAGGTGTAGCAAAAGTACATAGTTTTTGGCTTTCCTTATCTAATTTGACTTGCAAAAAACCTTGGGTTGCATCTAAAGTACTAAAGAATTTTGATCCATGTAACTTTGAACTTATTTCTTCCCAGGTTGGTAAATGAAAAGTAGGTTTCTTTATAGACATATTCAGCTTAAAAGGGTCCATACAAATTCTTAAATTTCCATCAGGTTTTTTAACTATTACTATGGGGTGAAGCCAATCCGTGCTACCCGTTACTCGTTTTATAATTTTATTTTTCTCTAATTGAATTAAAGAATATTTTAGCTTTTCTTCTATGCCTAATGGTACCCTTCTAGCAGTGCAAATCGATGGTACAGCGTCTTGTTTGAGTTCTATATGATACTCTTTCTCTAAACAGCCTGTACCTTTGAAAATATTTTCATACTTATTTAAAATTTTATCTAACTTTGAATCACTTTGAAAGTTATTATCGATTGCTTGTATTTTTTTTATTAGCTCAAGCTCTAAACAACCTTTTAGACCTAAAATTGGAATACATTCCATTTCTACAGCATAAAACAACAAATTGCTAGTCTTTTTATTACTTTTACACTTTAAATATAACTGGCCCAGTACTGGCAAGGAATGCTTTGTATATGAACTAAGTTGAACATTTGTTTTTTGCAATTTTGACATATTATATTTAATTTGTTTTAATACCTTAATAGGGATAACATTTGCCATTGCTCCTGTATCCAGTTTAAATGCTATGCTGTTGGTGTCATCGATCTCAATGTTCTCGACCCAGGAATCCTCAGACACAGTCCCGATTGTCCCAGACTGTGGTTGTATAGCTATATTTTGCTCTACAGAATCTAAAAATACAAATTTATTAACAGTATCATTGTTATCACTTTCTTGTGTATTGTGTTCAAGTGTATGTATTTGTTTGTGTTTATTGTTTTTATGTTGTGTATTTCTTAACGAGGATCTATAATTAAAATTATGATTAGCATTAGGATACTTTAGACAAAATTGTGTAAAATGATTTAATCCTTTACAACGAAAACACTTAACTTGATATGCTGGACATCTCCGAGGTGGATGAGTTCTTCCACATTTCTTACATCCCGGACTGTTTGGATTTGGTGTCCAGTTGCTGTGTGATGGGCTTGCCTTTGCTGGATTGTTGTTGCGAAACTTTGAGTGGACTACGTTAATCTGTCTGCCATAGTTGTCACCATTACCATTTGATATTTGACGGTTTTGTTCTTTTGTCGATTCACTGTTAATGCAAAAATTAACAGCATCTTCCAATGTCTTACAGTCTTTGTCAAATAGCTGTGCTCTTAACTGGTCAGATTTCAAGCCACAAACTAACAGATCTCTTACCAAAGACTCCCTCAGTTCCTCAAGCTCACATGATAAGGATAAATTCTTGAGTTCTGTGATGAATTGTTCAATTGTTTGGCCCTCTTTTTGACGACATGTCAAAAATTTATACCTCTCAAAAGTCAAATTTGCTTTGGGGTTAAAATGGTCATCAAATTTTTTCAATAATACCTCCAATGTTTCAGTTTGTCCATTGGTAAATGTAAAAGTATTGTAAATTCTGATACCTTCGTCTCCGATGAGCGTTAATAATTGAGCACATTTTGTTGAATCGTCTTTCTTGATGATTTCAGTTGCTTTCAGGTACATAGTAAACTTCTGTTTCCAGAATTTCCATGTCTGATTCAAGTTTCCACCGTTCATGCACATGGGCGAAATTCCACGGTCCATCTTTGGAAAACGAAATCTTAAATCATCGACGAAATATGCAATAGTTTTTTCTTGTTTTTCAACTCAGCTTCTTCACGGCATTGAGAGCTTCTATTTGGTTCTTTTATTTGACTGCGCCATATTTCTTTATGTTCTCAACATTAACTTTATATTTTAGGGAGAAGGTATTAAATGAAAGACTTGTTGTTAAGTCAACGGCATGAGGAAAACTGCTTTATTTGTACAATTGACACTGTGTCACAAAATGCCAGTTGGCAATGCTGCCAACCTAAATAATAATAAGGACGGGTTCCGTCATGTGACATGCACGACTTCTATGATCTTCGCAGCATTTTCCATACACAAAAACATTAATTGAAACGTTATTAAACTTTTTAGGTACACCCCAAGAAGAAAACCAAAAAAACCCAGACAGAGATAGAAACGGACCTTTCGGCTTTTGTAATCCCAACTACATGGGCCCTGAAATAAAGGGTGTAATCAATGAAAAAGCAGAAAGGAAAAATATGGCTCAAATTCATTCAGCCGAAGAAAATTTCAGTAACTCCGATGAAGAAAACGTTCTAGAAATGCAAAATTACGAAAGTGCTATAACTAGAAATACCAAAGTAGTGTACAGACATTCCAGTAGAAGGAGACCCCCAAAATCTCTGTCCATAGATTCAACTTACAGATCCAAATCTACCGACAAATGTAGAGCGCATAGTGCGGGTAGGGTCGAGGCTAGGATAGAAAGGATAGTCAGTAATAAGCAGGAAGCTTTAAGTCCGGGATTAGATCCCGCTCTAAAAGTGTATCTTTACATTTTCGGTGGAAAAGAACAAGGTCATATAACGGTTTTCCAAAGACCGATTTCGATTTGGAAGTTGAAATTATTTTAAAATTAATTCTAGTCCAAAAGATGTGCCAATGAAACGGGTAGAATAGTCAGTAGCACAAAGGAATAATTTTTTTCAACATTATATGACTTAGTTTAATAGGGGTGAGATCTATCTTTTTTCGAAGAAAAATTCCTTACATAGTAAACGAAGTTGGAGGGGATCGAAAAATTCAGCATCTGAACGCATGCAGTCGTGGAGGTGTGGGTGATATCTACATACAAAATTTTCTCACAATACCTCATCATTATTTAGAGTTATGCTAAACACTAATTTTCAGTATCTATTCAGAAGATGGTTTTAGTATCACAATACTTTGTAACACATATAAATCGATATGTAACCTCTCGTTATTATTTTTCGATGGTTACGATGAAAATTCGTTCACGAAACAATTGCTTTCAATTTGGTTTCATCCATTTGCGAATATTATTTTTGAACTAATCTAAGATAGTGTTAAAAGTGCGTAGAAACACTGTAGTTTTTATAGTAGAACTGATCACATTTTATACCTGCTCATTGATAAAAAATTTGTCCAATAATATATTTTGTCCACGACTATTTGATAATTTTAACATTCTACGTGTGCTTCTTCAAGTATAATGACGTACATAATTCACCAGTAGATAATAGGTGTGGATAATGAAAAGGTCACATGACAAATAATTATTTTGAAGATTATCCATACAAACGACACCATATATTAAATAAAAACTTTCACCGCGATTCGAATTCGAGCCCATGCCTAAAATTCCTCGATTAACCAAGTCAGAGCTGTAAACCATGAGTTAGGTTATAATTATTTACGTAATTAGTGAGATATGGACCGAGGCCGAGTTAATAATTCCTATCACACGTGTTACGTATAAAATTTTATCTACAACTGTTTATTAGTATTATTAACAGTATCCTATATCATGAAATTGGAAAAAAATTTCAATAATATTGACTGCAAACATAAGGTACTGTGTATCATATTTTGTAACCATAGCAGCAAAGACAAACAAAGCTGTAGAAATGAAATAAATTAGTTATGTCATCAAATTGTCGAAGTTGAATGAACAAAAATTTATAAAAATCAGTTAAAGCGAAGACCTCGGAAATTGAAAGTGCATATTCCAGTGTTATTTTAAATATTTAATTCTGGTATTGATATTTTTTTTTAATTCTTATTATCGCACTAGTGCGGTAATGTATTTAAAAACGTACTAGCACGGTGATATACATCATTATGACACTGAAAATAGTGTGAAATCCTACCCGTTACATGACAGTTGTAGATAAAATATATAATTTGTTCAATGATATTTGAAGTAATAAGCCTCATAATTGCAATAAACTATAGTGTTTTTGTTTGACTAAAAAATTTATACCTCAACAGGTAATTCATAGACGTGAACAAAATATAGTATTCTACTCGCATATAATGGCTGTTGTGTGAGTGAATCACGTGTTAATAATTGTGAATAATAGCCATCATTATATGCTTGTTGAATAATATACTATATCTCCTCAAGGGTATGCAATATAAAATTGTAATAAAATCGGGTTTCAACCATAATAAAATTTTTCCGGTTTGCAGACTGCTGTTAACTGATATTTCTAGCATGAGATATTCCACGTTTATGGTAGACATCTCATGGTTTATTACTTTCTTTAGAGTGGCCCCAAATTATATCTACCGTTTCACTTGACTGTTCCTTAACACTTGTGTCAAAATTTTGCACCATTAAACTTGCTTCTCCTCCCTAACATTTTATAGAGATTGAATGAAAAACGAATTTGGTTCTTGTACACGCGTTATGGATCGGACAATAGACGAAATAAACAAGAAAATATTTTTGACTTAGCTTGGTAACTCAAACCATGAATAGGTACTAGATGGAGAGTAAATACTCAAACCGGATAATTAACAGAGTTTGCCCTCTAAATGACGTCACTGACAAGTCGTGCATATTGTGCTGGAGGGCCCACATTCTATTCACATTCTATAGTTTATTTTTTTATCAAAGTAAATATTTGCTATAAATGAATTTGATTATCTTTGGTCTTGTACCTCCCATAAATAACTTATGTGACGTTTCTAAATGTCAGGTATACTTGCAAATTTCACCGTCGTGCTCGAAAAATCGCGCGTGTTTTGAAGACCTCAAAATCCACTTATACTTCAATAAACTATTATTTCACATTTCATCAAGGATATGATACTGTGAATGGACCTTGAAAAGTTGTTTTTTTTCAAGACCGATCAGAAAATATACACATTCTGGACAACTTTCCGTCCAGAAAAGAACGTTTTGCCCAAGACCGTAAAATGGACGTCAGGGACCGGAAATAGTTATTTGTTTAACTAGGCAGCAAAGTAGTAGATTAACTGCCGAGGCTGAATTCATAGCCGAGCGTAGCGAGGCTAGGAATTCAGCTAAGGCAGTCAATCTACTTTGCTGCCTAGTTGAACATATAATTTTTTCTCCGATTGTTCATAATGATATAGGAGGATATTGTATTTGCAAATTATCTGAGGAAAAAAAAGGTGGCCTATTCGTTCAAAATTGTAGTAATTTTACCATCAATGTTAATAACAACTAAACATATGTTTTAAAATTCTTGTTAAAAGTGTTAATTGTAATAATTGCTAATAAATGTTTACGTCAAATATTTATTCCAATTGGGTATAATCACTTTGCTGCCTAGGCAGAAAAGTACCCACATTGCTGCCTAGGCAGGAAAAGTAATACTTTGCTGATTGATATGTGTCAGCAAAATTAATATTTGCTGCCAATCGGAGAAAAAAGCTTTTTTTCAAGACCGACCAGAAAATATACACTTTCACCAAGCTTCCAGGACACACTACTTTCCGGTCTAGTAACGTAAATTACTAGTGCCGTTCCCTAACATCCATTTTTTTTTTCATTTTCCCAATCGCTTTTTTAAAATACAATTTATCTTGATTTCGTTACTATGGTAACAACGCTTCGATTTATTGTCGAGTGATGACAGTTCGTTGATTTTTAATTTGTCGTTTATGTCAAACTTATTTCGCGAGTGCGCAAATTTCACAATAATAAGAATTGAGATTTTGAATTATCTGACACGGAAAATGAGATTCCTGAAGAAATTTTGGGAGCGGCGCGGAAAGCGACTTACGATATATCACCAGTAAAATCAAAAGTCCGTTACGAGAATTCATCCGGCGCATTTAAAAATTGGCGTTGAGGAAAATAAGTGAAAAATGTAAATGAAGAAGTCTTAAAAAAATATTGTACGTCTCGCACCCGGAAATTATCCAAGCTTGCTTGTCTCGACCTGAAAAACAATACTTTTCGGTCTTGTAACGTAAATTACTATTGCAGTACTTAACTTATACTGATTACTGATTGTCTATCGAATTTTTTCATAATTGTCGAAAAGGGAAAAAAAACTTAATTATCTTCTGTGTGCTCCTTGTGGTGAATTCAATATTATTCTTCTGGAAAATAAACAAAAACTTAATTGTTCTCAATAGCTGGAACGCTACCAAAACATTGAATTGAAAAATATGGAGAAGATTGTGGTTAAATTTCCCAATTTAATGAAAATAAAAATAATGACAATATAAACTAATTATGTTAATTTGCCTGCCTTGGTTAATTCTTAGATAAATTTAACTTAGAGTCTCTAGTGGGCCGATAAACAAATATTCATTGACAACGATTATGTATGTTTTGGAAGTCTATAAAAATAATCTACCCATTATTTTGTATATTATCCATCAGTCTACCAAATGTTACTGAAACAATATATCTGATTCCAAATGAAAATATAAAAAGGGTATTGGAAATAAAAAGGAAAGATATTGGAAATAAGGTAGGTAGGTGCAGTACAGGTCAGACAAATAGAAACAAGTAATGAAGGCTCTTTTAATATCTACACAATCAGATTCGAATATTTATAGATGAGGTGGTCAACCATTTATCGTTGCTCTTTTGTCGGGGTGTATATGTCACCGTTAAAGTATTTTCTCCACGACTAAATAATAACTCACAAATTATTTTTACATATTTAGCTGCATAATGATATAAATCCCTCACACCAGTGAATAATAAAAAGAATTCATTCTCGTTAGTCAATCACAATCTATTATTATTAGAATTCACGCTGAAATGAATAAATCAAATCGTCTCTTTAAAACGTCAAATAACTAAGAACGCAAATCGCTTCTGACAGCGCGTCGTTTGAAACGTCAAAATAATAATAAAATCATAATTTTACGTATTATAAGAGAAAAAATGGCGATAGTGAATGTGTACTCCTCCCGAAATATATTTCATTCATAAATGTAAGGGTTCCGATTAAAAATATGAGTTACGTTATATATATTTACTCTTTACATTTTTATAAGTATGCTCTATAGTGGTGGTTGACTATGGCGCGGACGATCGAGGTTCGATCCTCATTGGAAGTTTTTTCTTTTTGGCCGTGTAGAAAGTCTTAGTCTTTTACTTGTGTAGAATGGCTATTATTCACTTGGATGATTCCAAAACTCACTAGCTGCGCTCCCTCGTTTTGGAAACTTCATCAGCGTGAATAATAGCGATCATTCTGCACTCGTTGAAGAATATACTATAATGCAGTTATTTTATAGAATACCTAGCCATTCTATGAAATAACTGATCGTGTCCGTTAAAGTGTGTAATATGTTATTAATTTGACACTTTAGCTAGTTTAACTAGTTATTCTATGAAATAACTAATGAGAGACAGTTGAAGTGTGAAATAAACAATTAATCTTGAATGGAATTAAACTAATGATGGAGAAATGGAATGGAAAAGAAGTAATTTATCTAATAATAAAATCATTTGTTACAACAAAGATTAATGAAATAACACTTGGAATTACAAAGAACATCATTTCTGAAACAAAAACATTTTTTGTTGACACACTGGGTTTTATACGAACATTTTTCGAATCCCTGACCAGTACCAAAACTTTGAGCTATAGCAACCGACCGGAGCGATATTTCTACATCCAGTACTTCGATTTTAATTAATCCTTGTTCGCAGGCACTGAGCTGAAATCGAGAATATAATTGTTTCATGCGGCTGTTTCTTGTTCCCAATTAGAAAAAAAATCCTCCTCCGGCAATTTCATTTTTTTCGCTTGAATTTCTAAACGTTTTTCAGACTTTTCTCTTTTTCTCTGAACATTAAATTCATTAAAACACAATTCGCAGATTTTCTGATATAGATAATTTTACACTTTAACATGCTGCAGATCGTTATTCTATGAATTAACTAGTTAAACGATGAAATACAAGAGAGTTTTTCACTTTAACGGACACGATCAGTTATTTCGTGAAATAAATAGGTATTCTATGAAATAACAGATCTCATACTTTAACGGTAACATATACAGCGTCTCCACGGATGGGGTATCCTATAGGTAAAAAATGTTTAAATATTAGTTTTAGCGAAAAATGTTATTCCGATAAAAAGTTTTGATTGTTTTAAAACCCCATGAAATGGAATAGAATTCAAGTTTTTCAAAACCCGTCTCATTTTATAGCCAGTATGAATTTTTGCGCTAAGTTCGAAAATGTCTCAATCTAGTAAGACGTTCACGATATACCAAGTAACTGTCAACTTTTATAAATAATTGTGAAATTGTCATTCTTTGATGAATATTTGACAACAATGTTTACTATCCAGGAATTGAAATCCACATAACGTCCCATCCATCGCCCAGAAAAATATTCATCCAGCCATCCTCTAATAGGCAAAGTCGAATGTGACGAATATCCATCATGTTGAGAGTACACTTTACGCCTTTGCTCTAAGGTGCGTACAGACATGCTCCGAATACCGTCTCGAACTTCATCGCGTGCTGCGACGCGATCAACAGAATTTCGCGACATTGTTGCAGGGGCCTTGGCAATAAGCAACGAACAGAACACCGCTCCGCACCTGGTACCAAAACATTTAGTCGTTCCATCAGTAATTGCGTTGAATCTGTATCTGATGGATGTTGCTGCAGCAGCCTATATTGTAATGCATTATTCAATTATTAAAAGAAAAAATAATCGTGAAAAAAGATGGTGGCAAACACAATTATATAAAAGCAGGGAGATATATGGTTGCAATCACTTACTTTTGGATTTGAAATTTCAGTCGATCAGTGGATTATACAAAAATTTCACAAGGATGTCGCCATCCGATTTCGAATTTTTGATCACCTTGGTGGGTCTAAAAATTTGTCGAAAAGATACAAGATGGAGAAAAGCTATCTCTGTTCAAGAACGGTAAGCAGTCACGATGCGTTTTTTGGCGACTGCAGATTCATTTACTAGTTTACAATACGTTTTCAAAATACCGAAACAATCTATAAGTTCAATAATTCTAGAAGTATGTGGAGCTATAGTCGAAGGATTGAAAAAAAACATTGAGGTAAATATGTCTCATTTATTCTTAATCGAATTTAAATTATAACATGGTTTATTACTGCTTCAATTCAAGTCCAATCTGGGCATACTTGAAGAGAACATGGAAGGGGAACTTATATTATCATTATCAAAACCGGCTTGGGACTCTACATATGTTGGTGTGGAATATGTGGGCGTATGGAAGGATTGCAGTGAAAATTGGGATTCAGATGAGTGAGGTCTTGGATTGGAATATGTAGATATAGAGGAATTGCTAGAATATTCTGAGGAATTAGGGTTTTCTAAATGTTCATCAAAGATTCCTCTGTCCGCTTGAAATAAAACAGCCATTACTTTTTCTTGGACAATTGACGCTGTAGAATTGAATATTTCTTTAGTTTGGAAGCTATTAGGTTCCCAAAGATCGTATATTCAGTAGAATGTGAATCTTCTTTGGATTTTGCAACCTTAGTTAGTATTTCAAATGCGGCATCTAACTTTTCATAATCAGCACCTCTTTTCTTTCGGATTCTGAAAGGACGGGCTGGAGCAGCATTTCTTTTGGGAACAGTTTCCTCTACTTCTACAGTCTTTTGAGTTTCTACAGTGTCCTGAGATTCTGCAGTCTCCTGAGATTCTATTGTCTCTTCAGGAATATCAGGATCATCTTCTACAAAATTCTCATTGTTTTCACCTATTGTCTCCATCTAAAAAAATTGTATGAGTTACTGCACGAATTCTTTTTTGCAGATACCGATAACATCCGAGAAATGGTTGGACGTGGCTAAACAATATAATGATGCCTGGAATTTTCCCTATTGTTTAGGGGCCCTGGATGGCAAACATGTGGTATTACAAGCACCTATGAATACGGGCAGCGAATACTTTGATTATAAATCAACATTTAGTATAGTCCTGTTTGCTTTGGTTGATGCTAATTATAATTTTCTGTATGTTGACGTTGGTGGTCAAGGGCGAATTTCTGGTGGTGGAATATTCAAGAATTGTTCTTTATACAATAACTTGCTGAATAATTATTTGAGTTTGCCTCAAGCAAAACCTTTGGATGGAAAACAACGCGAAATTCCATATTTTTTCGTTGGTGATGAGGCGTTTGCTCTAAGTGACAGATTAATGGAACCCTTTTCTGGCGTTCATAAAAAAGGGTCGCTGAGAGAATCTTTAATTATAGGTTGTCGCGTGCACGTAGAGTTGTGGAGAATGTATTTGGCATTGTTTCAGCAATATTCAGAGTACTTCAAAAGCCTATGTCATTGTGTCCCGAAAAAGCTACGCTCATAGTAATGACAATAGCTCATTTACATAATTTCATACGTAAAAGCTCAACCTCCTGTCAGTTCTATACGCCGAAAGGAACATTTGACACCGAAGAAGGAGGAAAAGTTGTGGGGGGAAACATCCCAAGGAAATCACCTACTGATGCTAAAGTGATTCGAGATGAATTAGCTAATTTCTTCCAGGAAGGTCGAATTGCATGGCAAGACAATTACGCGTGAACAATTTTAATTACTTACTGTAAAAAAAAACAAGAAACATAAAGAATACTTACAGTGTTCTGAGTATTTCTTACTTTATCCCTATCCAAAATAAAAAGCATGCTCTTGAAGGCAAACCAGCTACTCTCATACACTTCTGATCGACCTGGAAAATGAATTTTCCTTGAAAATAAGTACGCTATCCTATTTTGTAATAGCATTATATATTAAATATAAAATAAATTCTAATAAAAAAAGATATGTCTTTGAAAATTCATAAACCACTCACCCGTTCCTGTGACTTTACTTTTTTTTATTTTTCCTTTCTCTTTCCGTAATCCAGATAAAAGATTGGTCATTTTTTTTACACTCATCCGCTGTTGTTTCCATTCTTGCGGCAATCTCTTCCCATGCATCATTTTTTCTTGTTTTGTTGTAATATCTGGGATTCTTTGTATCCCATAGTATTTCTTTTCCCCGATAATTTTCAATTAACAATAAACTTTTCTCCTCCGTCCATTCCATCTTGATGCACTCAACTTCAAAACACATTCAAAATAACAGACTGGAATATAGAAAAGATTCGCAAGCTAGTCCAGACATGAATTCACGGTGTACAGCGTCGCGCTCACGTTTCTTTTGATGCTCGAGGCAGGTACCGACAACCAGAGGAACGCTACAATGTACGTCGTTGTCGCGTCGAGGCACGATACGCGGTTGCATGGTTCCGTCCACACTTGAGAACGCAACGAGGTTCGAGACGGTATTCGGAGCATGTCTGTACGCACCTAAGGGATTATTTTCTAATTCAGGTATGAGGAACTGTCCTGCAAATACAAATATACCTACTGATTTAACGTATCTTCCAGTAAATACGGTCCGATTATTCGATTCGGTAAAACCGCACACCAAACATTAACTTTTTCAGCAAATTGACTTTTACAGTTAATCCTGTAGCCGGGTTGTCACTAGCCCAATATCGAGAATTTTGGGGAGGAACGACTTCGTTTGTTGTAAAAGTTGCATCATCAGTAAACAAAATATTATTGTAGAAGAATCGGTCATGCATAAATTTTCACCAATCATCGCACAAAAGTCTAACCTTGTGTCATAATCATAATCTTATATGGTATGAATAAATATCGGTTTGAATGGATGAATTTTGTTTTGCCCAAATATTTTCCGTGAGTGACTCTTGGAAAAACCAACCTCCACTGCTTTTTTTTGTAGATTTTTCGGATTTTACCATGACGAATGCATAACTAGTGCACTAGCTGCATCATCCTACTCAACGTACACCTTTTTCATTTTCTTTTTGTCTTGGACAGACAGATTCTGTCTCATTAAACTTCCTTATTAATTTCTCCAATCCACACCGTGTAAAGGGTAGGTACATCTAGACATTTTCATGAAATTTTGCAATTGCATACTGGTACGAAACTACCCCAATACCCTAGCACTTAATAAGATAAACTCTTTGTTGAATAGTTAACATTTTTGACAAATATTTATCAAAGAATAACAATTTGAAAATTATTTATAAAAGTTGACAGTTACTTGGTACATCGTAAACGTCACTCACTAGATGCAAAAATCCATACGATTTTCATAAAACTGGCTATAAAATGAGACGGATTTTGAGAAACTTCAATTTTATTCCATTTTATAGGGTTTCAGAACAAGCAAAACTTTTTTCAGAAAGAACATTTTCCACTAAAACTAATATTTCAACATTCTCACCTAAAGGATACCATCCGTGGACACGCTGTATATAACAATTGATACTCACAAAATGAACAATAATTTCTCAATTATAATAAATTGACAACAAATAAATATTGAATTATTGTATGGAAGATTCATTTTATGCTTTTCAGTTATTTATGTTTGTTGGTGGGGTTTTTTCATCAACTCATTCTAGTAGGTATTTCAGTAAATTCTTTATGAAGTTTACTCAGCTGATCTTCCCACAGAAAGAATTCTGCATTTTATAGTTCAAGAGTTAGATAGCTGTGAAAGCAGATGCACGTCCTCATAAGTCTGATTGAAATAAAACTTTCTGAATAGAAACTATGATGCCAGAGTCTGTTCAATCACACGTGTGTTCAATCACACGAAAAAGAGTACTCTTTTTCGGTTCTTGCTTCAAGAATAGTATAATAACAATCATCAACGTTGAAATGGTTAATATATATGTTATGTTGAAGATATTAGCAAACAAGGTACCACTATATTAAATTCCAAACATATCTCCGAACGACAGAAATAAGTAAGAAATCTGATTATTTTTGTAAAGCGTTATGTGTTTTTGTGACTTTTTATAAATATGGTGTTTTCCAGAATGCGTGTTCGAACAGTTCCACGAATCCAAATTGGATATGCATATCTCCAAAGGCCATGTCGTATGACATTTCTCTACATTCATTCAGCCCATATCTATTTTTGAATATTCGGGCATCTCCCAAGCAGCAAACTAATCTGTACCTGCGTAAATGAACACCATATTAAAAAAAGAGAATTCTATATCAGTCCAAGAATTATTGTAATAATCGATTTTTTTTTCAAAGAGTAGAAGGGCTGTGACATCAAGCATTTCGAAAGACACCATACATTTTATTGTTTTGTGTATATTGTTGTTGATTTTCAATTAAATAAATGTGATGTGTTTTTCTTGGTATGATATAATTGAAGAACGATAATCGACACCGTGAATATTGTGTTTAAACCAAAAACTTTTTTTGTAAAACAAGTTGAGTGATAAAATGTAAATTTTCAAATATTGTTGATAATAAAGTTTGTAGTGGATGGTATGGTATGTTTCTTCATTTTATGCTATTTATGATATTCTCAATCGATAATACGAATATAGAAACAATTTCATCCATTTCCACAAGAAAATACGTGAGAAAAATGCTCTAGTTGAAAAATGTATCTCAACTGTCTGCTCCTTGAGATCTTCCTAGTTTTTTTTCAATTTGCTATTAAACGGAAAGGAGATAGATTACTTGTTGCCTAACTGTTATAATGTGTTATTTATATAATTATATCAAGTTTTTAGTAATGTCTCAGCCAATCATTCGCTATAAAATTAGTTCAGCACCACCTCAGCCTCCTGGACGTATTGTGGATCCTTCTAGTATTCTGTGTGTGGTAAGTTTGGATCATACTTTTATTCACAACCATATAATGTAATGCTGTCATTACTAACATCATTAAAGGTTGGAAAGTGTCATATTACACACCTTTACTTCCCAACCTCACTCCCGCCCTTTCAAATAATGTGATCGCTACCTAATATTATCTATTTTAGATAAATATTTCTTATATTTAAAATATAACAACTTGATAAATATCATAATACCTATTTCTGGAGGGGTACAATCCACCAAAATTCTTCAGCGGATGACATTTTTCTCAATTTATCATTCGCAAACTCACTATCCATCCGACTTTATCTGACATTTATTTACATTGGTGACAGTAGTTGTCAAATGTAATATTTTAGGTGTGTTCAAAACGAAACAAAGATTAATTTCAAACGGGATACGATGGTTGGAAATAAAATAGTATACAAACCTCGGTAGGAAGTTTCATACCTGTATCGAGATAGTAGCTAACCTCGACGCTGCGCGTCACAATTAACTAACTAATGTCTCGACAGTAATGAAACTCTTCCCACCTAGGTATGTAATATACTATTTCCATCGGCCGTGTATTAACATATGCTATTAACGTTCTCAAAATGAAGCAAAATCATGCGTTAATGACACCTATTAATGCATGATTTACTTACATTAATCAACGATTTTCTGCAGGCAACCCAACGCACATCTTATCCCAGATAGCTACATCTTAAAGACGTCCAGTTCATGTCTTACTTTGGTCCAAACGCCCTGGTACGTAAAACGGACGTTTTTAAGACGTCCTTCCTACGACAAGTTTGAAACGCCTTTGTAGTGATGTTTTGAAGACGTTTTAAATATGTTGGAAATGTGGACGTTCAACTCTTAGCAACTTTTGATGGGGCAAGTCTCCATTATCACCGAATTATTGAGCACTAAATTATACATTTTAAGCCTCTCTAGAGTACTTTTTGTCAGTGTTATATCTCTATATTTCCTAGAAAAAATTGTCTAAAATAAGAACCTATGTGCTTTACTTTACTTTACTTTTTCATACTTTATTTTTAAAACTGTACTCTCCTGCTCTTTTTATGAGCAAAATCATCAATCAAAGCTTTAAAATCTAAACTATGAGATACTTCATTTTCAATTGACAATATTGCTAGTGAAGAAAGACGGTGTTGTGTCATGGTGTTGCGGAGGTAGGTTTTGATAAGCTTCAATCTTGAAAAACTTCTTTCCGCAGCCGCAACAGTGACAGGAATGGACAACACAATTCTTAGGGCGATAAATAGATTGGGATATATATCACTCAGGTTGTTAATCGTGAAAAACTTCAATGCTCTAAGTATTCCGCTTTGGTTGAGTTGCCCTTTTTCCTTGCTTTTCTTGTCTGCTTCCTTCACAACATTTGGAAATATTTTTAGTTCCTCAAACAATTCCAGTCCGTCTATGTCACGTTGGTTCCCGTCGGTAAGAGCAGTTTGAAGGTCTTTGCAATGATTCAAAAGTTCTTTGTCTTACATTGACGACACATTCAATACGTTGTACAGAAACCCAAAAAATGTTTTCCTGTTGCTTCATGGCTTCAAATCGTGGCTCACAGCTGACACGTATTGTTCTCTTTCGGCGCTAGTTCATGAGCCTCGTCAGTTGCTTCATCGTCAAACATTTTTTTCTTCCGTCCAATTCTTGGAGACTTGGAGACCAGTTTCTTCTGCCACTTCTCTAGCTGCTACCAATGCAGAGTCAAAACCATTTTCTCTGTACTGATCCAACCAGTTTAAAAATACCTTCAAATGGTGTATTGCTGCCTCTAAATTCATACTTGGACTTTGCCACATTTTACTGATAAAACCCACATCTAAATCTAAACACTTTAAAGGTGGAAAGAATATTTCAATAATAGTTATTAGCTAAATTAGTTAGAGAAGTGTGATGAAATATAATACAATTTTGTGAGATAAGATAAAAGGGCATTATAACATTTATTTTCATCAAGTAAGAAGACGGTATATAAACACGTCCAGAACTGTGTGTCTTAAAGACGTACAAAAATGGATGTCCCAAAGACGCCTTGTTTTGTAACAATGTACGTCCTAAAGACGTCTTCAAAACATATTTTGGATATTAGCGGACATCTTCGAAACGTCATGAACATCGTGAACAAACGTCTTTAAGATGTCTCTGAAACGTGTTTGTGCTATCTGGGATGTTCAAGTTGATATCATATTTATATTGACAGTCAGGTACCTGTGGTGTAGGCAACCAAACATACATTTAAATATATGACGTATGGAACAAAATTAAATATTTCAAGTTTTTAAGTATTGAGAGAAACGAATACAACTTACAGTCGACGGAAAACCTTTGTAACTAACACGAGTATTGAAAGAGCAATTAACAATCTCGAACATTAAATTATCTCGATTGTTAATGGCCCTCATTAATACACTTGTTGGTTAAATAACTATTCCACAAATATTTTGTCCAAACAAGGGTCGTTTATGACCAAATTACATTACAGTCACATACAATCTTGGAAACAGTAGGTAGCACTAAGGATAGTTCAGATGAGATAATTTATTTATTCCATATATTGGTCAACAAACAAGAGTCGCTGTTAGCGACAAAATATCAGTAGCGGTTACGAACTTTTTCAATATACCTACAGTGCTATATAAAAGTCGCCCCCCTCGTATCTTTTGAACGGCTACACTTACATTAATAAAATTTGGAGGGTGAAAATAAAGTAAACTTCTTTACGAATGGTAACAGGTAACGTAATAGTAATAGATGACGTCACAGTGCCACTCTGGCCAATAATTTTAAATAGGACCTCATGGCAAGTGATGTCTCGTTTTAAAGGCATTGACATTGGCTACATAGCCATATTAATTTTGTTTAGGTTTAAACTAATGTTGACGGATAAATTGAATAAATACCAAAACTATTATTCCACATTTAACTATTGAAGACTTTTCAGTCCGCCTCTGGTTAGTTGTCAAAAAAATTGACGTGTTCAATTTAATAGTATTTGTTGCTTTGCGAAGTTTTTCTAAATAGTGTTACCTATTATTTATTTAAAATAATAAGGCAAGATAAATTGCAACGGCGTCTCAATGTGGAGAGCACCTCAGGTGTGAATTCGGAGACCAAAACTAATATCAATTCAGGGAGTAGTCTTACCGGTTCGCGGGTAATCCTACTTTATTTAAGTTATTGAAGTTAATGAGATAATAAATGAAGTTAGGAAACCAAATGAATTTAATAAGTTAATAAATCAAGTTAAGAAATGTAATTAAAGTTAATCAAGAAAGGTAAGTGGGCGCCACCCTGAATAATATTAGTTGACTTGTTTTTCACCTCACAACTCTCTATCAACAAACCTGGAAATGTTGGAAGGAAAGGAATATGAACAACGTTGTTGAATTTACAAGTTGTATAATGACTTTAAAAATATCACAGTAAAAAAAATAAAAAAAAATGTTGTTTGTTGAAGCACGTTGTTTTTACATTGGTTTACTTTCCTTAATTTTCCACGTGTCTGAGATGTCTAATGGAAACTACTTCGTCCGGAAAATTGGCAGGTAGGTACAGGTCTCAGGTACAAAGTTTCAGGTACTGAGTTCCAGGTACAACTTCCAGGTACAAAGTCTCAGGTACTAACTTCCAGGTACAAAGTCTCAGGTACTAAGTAAGTGCATTCACATTGAATGCACTTTAGAAAAGTAAAGTTTAAGGTAAATCTCTCAAAATAAATTTAAAATTTAACCTTATTGTTTCATGGTTCACAGGAGAAAGAAAGCTTATTCTAACTACTCGCTATAAAATTGAACCATGCGATGAGCAATCGACATACGTTGTATATTCCTTTCCTTTCCTGTTCACATGCTCCGCTTCGAGAAAGAATTTACATATTAATAGTGTGTTCTTAATTTCTATCTCTCTATAAGAAACAAGAATTGAAATATTTGACCAATATCAGTGTATACTGATCCTCACCAACGGAGATTATCCGTCGCACATTAAATTTAAAAATTTTGCCTTTCAGCGGTGATCGGTGCTACAGGTTCTCGACGAGAATCACATGTTGGTAAGGAAAAAGGACTGGCTACTCGCCGTCCGGTAGATATTTAAATATTCCAATGATAGTGGTCAAATATAACGTTACACACCCCTACTACCAGGAAAAAAAATTTTTTTCACAAAAAAAAATTTTTTATAAATGCAAAACATAAAAATTTAATGATGCTGAATGAAAAGAAAATTATATAACACATAACTATTACCATGTGTTATCACACTTACTAATAAAAAAAACATTTTCAAATTGGAGAAGGAAAAAGGAACAATTTCAAGAACCAAATAATTAATCAATAGAAAAAAAGAAAGATACATAAAACTTTGGATGGTAAATTTTGAGAAGAAAGGAATAAGTACCAGGTACCCACATACAAATCAATAAGAAAATTTAGATGAATATTTAAGGTAATTAATTCGACTTTTGATTTGATAATGTCACGAGATAAGATACGAAAAGAAAATGAGACTTCCCACCAGATACATTGATTATCATACATAAAAATTAAATGGTTATCATAGGTGTTATTATATTCAATATACATCCGTCCTTTCTTACTATTACGGAAAAAAAATTCATCCAATAAATTTAACCCCATAAAAAAATTACTAAATAAAGAAACTACTAATATAAGTTTTGGAACAAAGCCAAGGAAGTTTATTCTACTCCCTAACAGAATATAACTTCTGTCAAGCTACAATTTCAAATATATTATACCATAATATAATATCATCTGAACTACAAAAAAAACAAGCTGAAACGACTCATATTTTTGGTCGGATATGTGCACCACCACAGCATCACTTATCAAGAAAACGACTTCCGCCTAATGAGAAGGACCTCGCGAGAGATGTTAAGTCGTGTCGTGATCTTCAATCTCAGCTTCAGCCGAAATCCAAACCTGAAACACCATGACAATACAACACAACGTTCCTTAAATAGAGAAGCTTCTAGGATCGATAAACTAAATGAAAGAATAACAACAACAAAAAAAAGAAAAAAATTCTGGAACAAGCTGATACAACAAGTCCAAGGAGGCTCGATCAAACCCCCTAACAGAATATAGCTTCCGTCAAGCTGAAATTTTAGGGAAAAGAAACTTACAACGGCATCCCACAACAGTACTGTTGGAAAATCCCCAGAGCGATATGTGAGCCATGTTGGCACAAACGCAGTAGATAACCCCCCAAGTAGATTCAACTAATGACAGCAGACCTCAGCCACCTCTGCCCCCCGACGCTGAACCCTGAAACACATTCCAGACCGCTCTGAGCCCTTCAACACCCACTGCTGAGAAATCCAACAACAAAAATATCAAAAAGGGAAAAGGAATGCAATAGAATATAGACAAATTGAATCCATGTCTATAAGTGAAATATCTAAATCAATCTTTCGGATTGATTATAGATAGAGATGGGTAAGGAACAAGTAGATACAAAAAAAAATTAAGTAGACAAGATATTAGGTAAGGTATTGAATGTAAGCAAGAAACATTTTTGTAATGCAAGTTGATATCTCGAACATGTAGATAAAAATGTTTGGAACAATTAAAATACTAAAATTTTTCAACGTAGAGGTGATGAAAATTTTAAGATAATTGAGAAAATTGAAATTTCAAACTTTTAAGATAATAAAATTTCAAGATAGTTGAGATAATAAAAAAATTTTTGTTAACTAAGATAATGAATTGAGATAATAACTTTCGATATCCCATGATATATCAGCAAATATTTAAACTAATTGCAAAGTCAAATTGCCAATGTTCTTCCAAAAAAAAATTTATATACCCTTTCGGTATATAAATACAGACAAGACATTATTTGCCTGCAAAGATAAGATAAAGATAAGTACTATAAAATGTATTCTAGTATAGTAGACAAGTTTTCATCCCTTGTCCACTTAGATACGATAATATACGATAATTAAGGTGAATTAAGGTAAACTGCGAAAATTAAGATGAGATAATTTAGATAAGATAATGAAAATTAAATATCACCCTTAATAATACTTAGGGTATATCCGACAATTTCTTCAAATCAAGAAGACCCAACATTTAATAACCTTTATGTTTGTGCATCAACAGGTTTATTAAACTTAATTTAATTTGACTATGCATTTTAAATTTACAAAATTATAATATTTATTGAATATTTGAAAATTTTCTAAAAATTTTCAACGGATTTTCTATAATAATTCTCAGATTAGAATTCCATCCGGCCAGGAAGATATTTATTAACTTACTTTATCCTAGAACATGAATGCTATTTTGCTAATCAGTAGGGAAAGAAAGTCAAGTCATTATCAAATTTACAGTCAGAGAAAAGGAAAATCTCTACGATAAGAGCGATAAAAAAAATATTCGAGACACCAACACTCATCACAAAAAAAATTAATAAATAGGAAAGATATTTTAATATGATTATGTTGTGGTTGATTCGGATTCATCGATATCAGAACACTCATCATTAGACAAGATACCAGCTTTAAGGTCTTTTATGTGCCATCGACCAATGTTTTTTCCCGTTTCATCTTTTAATTCATACACTAAGGGAGAGATAACGCGAGTCATATGGACCCATAACTATGAAACTGCTTACTAGACATTTCCCACGGAAACTTACTAGATTATTTTATCTCATTACATTTGTTAAATTCAGCAGAACATTTCCAACACGTGTATAACATCATGTTATCACGAATATTATATTTTATCAAAATCAGCATTTTATATTTCTATTGTTTTATAATTGTATTATTTTCATTCAGTCTACATTTTACCTTTGTACAAAAAACTTGTTGTCATCTAAGTTTAAATAAAATTTTTCAAAAATTTATTTTTTACTTAAAAAATCTAACTGGCGCTGCGAACAGGATACTGTTTGTAGAAAGACACTCCTTCAGTGCGGTAAACATCTACATTTTCTGTTAAGAAATTTAAACGGTATCCGAACATTTCAAAACTTTGGTGAAGCAAGAAACTGTGCAAGTGAAGAAGTTGACTCCAACCTGATCATTCCTTCAGTGAAAAACGACGGTTGTCCAGAACCCTGATCCTCCAGTGTATCTTCCTGTAAGTCTTTTCCTTTATTACGATTCATTGGCAAATATTTATATAATTTATATGTAAATTTTTTTTTCTCTATAACAATCTCAATTGATTTACAATAATTGAATTTATTTCAATATAAAATAAATTTTTTATTATTGAAGCTAATAAATTGGAAATAATTATATAATCGTATTTTAATACTCTAAATATTTAAATATCTATTTTATTGATTTTATTATCACATATGTCAAATAGTCGTGATCGATCCAGATCTCCGATATCTACAGAACGTAATTTGAAAACTGCTACCGAAATGTCTACTCAAATTACACCAATTGAATTATCTATGGCATACAATCTTGTCCCAACCTACAACGGTGGATCAAAAGATTTGGCCTATTTTATTAGACAATCAGAAAAATATTTAACTCTACTAAAAACCGAAAATAACGATTTATTTAACTCTCTTCTGTTAGAGAAAGTAAAATCTAAATTATTAGGTCCAGCTAGAGACGTAATTATAAATAGATCTTTTGATGATTGGCCTAATTTAAAAACAGCCCTTATAACTCTTTTTGGTGACCCTAGGTCTGAAGAAATATTATCTCATGATCTAAATACTTCAATTCAATCACACCCTCAAACATTTACAGAATTTCACGACGAGGTCACTCGTAAATTACAAGTCCTTAAAGAGCATCTTGCTATCAATTCAAATAATGAAGAAGTTAGAATCTCTAAAGAAATTATGTATACCGATCAAGCCCTCATGATATTTAAGGCAGGTCTTTTAAACCCTTACAGAGAGCATTTACTCCATATTTCAATAACTTCCCTTGAGCAAGCATTGTACGAATGTAGACGTTTAGACAATGAAAGATCTCAAATTGATTTTGCAAATTTCCTTAGATCCCAAAAAATTCAAAGAAATCGCCCTCCTACAAAATATAATAATTTAGGTAATCAACCACCAAGAAATCAATCATTTCCTAATTTCTCACAAGTACCTGAAGTACCCCATAATTCCAATAATAAACCAAGTAATAAATATCAAAGACCCCAATATCAAAATAACTACCAAAGACCGAATAACCAATCAATTAATAGACAAATTCAATCCCCTAACAATCAAAACTTCAATCGTCACCCACAACCTTCCTCGAGCAATTACAGGCCAACCCCAATGAGTACTTCTACCGCAAATACTTATAGACCCCCACAAAATTTTTTTAAACAAACGGGACCCCCTAAAGTTGCTGTTGAAGAATTATTCAATGTCGAAGACGTAGATCATAATCCTAATGATTTGCAATAAGATGACACTCAAAACAAAAATTATGAAAAAATTTTTGATTAGGATCCTCGGATTTGATATAAATAATATAAATTCATACCCAAAACTTCTATTTATATATCTCTCACATTTAGATTTAAAAATACTAATTGAACCCCGTGCAAGTAATTCTATTATTAATCCAGAACCGGCTTATAGATTATTTTCTAATTCAATTTATAAGTCCAAATTTTCCGTTGAAGCTATTAAAACTAAGTATAATGGTAACTTTAACTGTAAATACCCTCTTTTGAAAGAATTTGGTATTAAATATACTTTCGATATGTTTATAATACCTTGGCACGAAAGATTCGATGCATTAATAGGTAGTCAAGACTTCGATAAATTGAAAGCTCTTATTGATTATGAAAATCATATTTTACAAATTAATTCTATCAAAATACCTTTTTATTTTGAAATTGACCCACATCTATTTACCCCTTATTCTGAACCATTAGATAAAAGAACTTTAAATATCCCAGTAAATATCAATAATGGACCAATAGTTCTCCCAGAAATAAAATTAAAAGATATAATTATACCCGAATGTATAGCAGTAGCACAAAATGGTTATTGTAAAATACCAATAGAACAAGAAATTCCATTGAATAATATTTCTATTAATTTTCATGAACCTGTTCAAGTTCAACCCCTTTCAAAATTTCATGAAAGGAACCGTAGGTCGAATTATAACAATATTGACATCACCAAACTTCTTCGAACAGATCATCTGAATCCCGAAGAAAAAGATGCAATATTTTCTCTTTGTGAAAAGTTTAAAAATATATTTTATAATGAACACTCAGATTTAACATTTACTCATGCAGTTAAACATAATATTAGAACAATTGACGATACACCGATTTATCAAAAATCGTATAGATACCCTTATCACTTGAAACAAGAGATCCAAGATCAAATTCAAAAACTTTTAAATAATAAAATTATTAAGCCTAGTATGTCTCCATATAGTTTTCCTACTTTTCTTGTCCCTAAGCGAATAGATGCTAGCGGAAAGAAGAAATTTCGTTTAGTTATAGACTATAGAAAACTTAATGAGAAAACCATTGAAGATAAATACCCCCTTCCTCGTATCGACGAAATTCTCGACAATCTTGGTCGAAGCACTTATTTTTCTACATTAGATTTGGCACAAGGTTTTCACCGAATCGAAATAGATCCAAATTCGGCAGAAATAACTGCATTTACAGTAGACAATGGCCACTACGAATATACACGTATGCCATTTGGTTTGAAAAATGCCCCAGCAACTTTTCAACGTGTCATGGACACAATTCTCCGTTCTTTCCTTTATAAATCATGCTTCGTATACATGGACGATATAGTCATTTTTTCAAAATCCCTTCAGGATCATATTATTCACATTAAACAAATATTTAATGAACTTGGAAAATATAATTTAAAAGTACAATTAGACAAATCTGAATTTCTCAGAAAAGAAGTCGCCTTCTTAGGCCACGTAATAACCCCTAACGGTATAAAACCGAATCCAGATAAGATAAAATCAATCCAAAATTTCCCCTTGCCAAAAAATGAAAAACAAATTGAATCATTTTTAGGATTGCTCTCATATTATCGCAAATTCATTCAAAACTTTGCCAAAATAACATATCCAATTAATAAATACCTTAAAAAAGGAACCAAATTGAATTTAAATGACCCAGATTACAGATTACCTGGACGCATTCGAAAAATGTAAACAACTTCTTTGTAACTCTCCAGTTTTGGCGTACCCCGAATTTACAAAAACATTTACCTTAACAACCGACGCTTCGAATATTGCTATAGGAAGCGTACTTTCTCAAAATTCCCATCCAATAGCCTTTTATTCTAGAACTCTAAA
>CAJUYG010001529.1:0-14511 GCA_910591675.1 Galerucella calmariensis
ATGAATGATTTATTACTCCTCGTACTTTCTGTACAGACTATACCAATTGCCAATTTAAATAGGCAGAAAGGAAAATAAACATTTGGCAAATCATAGCAAATGAGATATTGACAAGAATAATGAATAGCAATAATTGTAGAGTTAGTTTAAAAACTCATGGGTGCTACGTCACAGATGTGCAAATGACCAAAATCAGTACAACGCGGCAAAACCGCATCTGTTCTAATGCTCCAGTCTGTGAAGCTGCAGATGCATATTTTTATTACAATCCGTCTATGTGTAGTGGTGATGCCTGTAGAGGGGTATTTCTGTTTTTTTTGGAAGAAAAAGGAAATTGGTAGGTAGTATAGTAATATTATCGACTATTAAACATCATATTGTACTTGTCACATGTTATCTACACGAATGAATGGGGTGTTTCATGTGCTTGTACGTGTGTGATTGTTTTGAGGTTATCTTTCTTGTGGAGAAAGTATTTTGTGGTATTATTCAAAATCCGACTTTTGCCTATGATGGCATATTGCGCGGTTACCTATGATGGCATACCATGCCAAAAAAAATCACTCAATCAGAATTTCGATGACTATCTTCAATAGCTGTTATATACAATACAGAAATGTACACAGTCAAAACAGCAAATGTTTCGATTACAAATAAGCAGATTAGAGAGTACTAAAGTTAAGTGTAACAACCAACAGTCTCCATTAAAAATCTGGTATGATGATGTTTTAATATCGCTTGAAATCCTCTTCAATGCTTTCCAATCCCATCACATCGATGGTTTTAGATAGAAAGTCTGTTTGTATGCGGTTCCAAAAGAATATTAGTTTTCGAGATGTGTTTAAACACTATAACTAACCGTTTTAAAAATTATTCATTTTATTTTGAACCATCACTCACACATAATACATAACTAAAGGTGAAATAATTGAATAGATGAGGCTTTTACTTGATGAAGATCCATACTAAACGATGAAAGAAAATACTTTAATTCAATATAATGAAAATTTAATTAAATTAAAGTGTTTTCTTCACGACTAAATAATAACGCACACATTATTTTTACATATTTAGCTGCATGATGATATAAATTCTTCACACCAGTGAATAATAAAAAGAATTCACTCTCGTTAGCCAATCACATTCTATTATAATTAGAATTCACGCTAAAATGAATTAAAATAAATAAATCAAATCGTCTCTTTAAAACGTCAAATACCTAAGAGCGCAAATCGCTTCTGACAGCGCGTCGTTTGAAACGTCAAAATAATTATAAAATCATAATTTTACCTATTATAAGAGAAAAAATGGACAACAGTAGCGATAGTAAATATGTACGCTTCCCGGAATTAATTTCATTTATAAATGTAAGGGTTCCGATTGAAAATATGAGTTACGTATATAAATTTACTCTTTACATTTTTATAAATATGCTCTATAGCCTAGTGGTGGTGGACTATGGCGCGGACGATCGAGGTTCGATCCTCACTGGAAGTTTTTTCTTTTTAGTCGTGGAGAAAGTATAGTCTTTTACTTGTGTAGAATGACTATCATTCACTTGGATGATTCCAAAACTCACTCACTGCGCTCCTTCGTTTTGGAAACTTCATCCGCGTGAATAATAGCCATCATTCCGCACTCGTTGAAGAATATACTATTATTTCATCGGTGAAATAATTTTCAAATCACGTCTTACCTAAGCTACCAAAAGATCTCCATCCAAAATGGGCATCATTTCCTATGGAGTGAATTTCCGCTTAAAAGATATTCAAGGTTTTTCACAAACTTTCAGAGGTTTTGGTTTCTGGCCCGTAGGTACTTATACACTCCTATACCTGTTCTTTTAAATTAACAGTATTATTGCATTCCAATAAATATATCTCTCAGGTTTTTTTGTCGGAAATGTATTTGCTATAAATGTATACAATGTTTAATCCAATTGCTGAATTCAAATGAACAATCGAATCAAATTTTTTGTGATGTAATGATGTAATTGCGCTAAAAAAGCATTATGTGAATGTCGCTAGCGTCCTTGACTTTGAATTGTTTTTTTGTCTTGGATAAAAAACTTGACAATAACCTTGTAGCTTAATTGAAATTTAAAATAACTAACATTTCTATCATTACTTAATCAATGTGGTGTACCAATACAAATTTGAAAATTATTTTTCAAAGAGTATCTAGACCGTTCACTAAGAGCAAACATCTACTTCTCGGGTTATGTGTTCCGACAGAAAATGTATCTCAGTTCCAAGTTAAACGGGGATGGGATATCTTCACGGTATAACCAACCATTCTGGTTTGTAAAGCAAGTTTCAGCTAAGCGACGTTTAGTAAACTGTTGAGAATACACAACTTGGACCTCCTTACTAAATGAGAAAACCTACAATCGCATTTGGGCGACGACCCAGCACTGTAGTGGAACGCATTCTGATGCGATAATTACAGTCAAGCAAGGTCGGACATGGTTAGTACTTGGATGGGTTACCATGACAGGGAAAACCATCGTATAGGGCCCGTACAGCCTGCAGCGAAACACTTTAGACTACTAGGGTGCACTTTAGACAACTAGGGTGAGTAGCATATCACAGCTCGCAGGCATTATACCAATGAGCACGAGGTATAATGTAGATATGCCGTCTTTCGGAGGAGACGTAAAACCGAGGTCCCGAGTCCATGGATGTTGGGCTCGTTAAAGAACGCTACCACTGCAATCTGCAATCTGCACTGATAGTAGACAAGCCCTATTAGCCTTGAACAGACAACGTGTTATATCGAGGCTAGTACTAGAGTGCCACCAAGATTTAGCTGACGTCTCGGCAGATAACAACATTATCCTGAGGTGGGTTAAAGGGCACGACAGGAGTAAAGGAAATCGCATTGCTGATTCTTTAGCCAGGGAAGCCGCTGGACTGAAAATTCTAGGACCCAGTGACACCTACGGCCTAACGACTTCGACAATTGCGGAACTAACCAAACGTTACACCCATGCTCAATCCCTTGAGAGATGGGATGGAATCAAAGGATGCAGTTTTGCCAGGATCACCCTGGGCGACCCTCGGAAGCTGGCGCCGAAGAAATATTTGGCGATGACCAGGAAAAACCTACGTTTAACAGTAGGATTTCTGACTGGTCACTGTCAACTAAGTAAACACCTCCATACTATGGGGCTAGTGGACACACCTCTATGCAGGATGTGTGAACAGGAAGATGAAACTGTCAGGCATGTCTTATGCGAGTGTCCGGAGTTATCGTCAATAAGAGAGTGTGTGTTCGGTGAGTCTTGGCCTACACCTGCCGATATAAAGGAGATGTCTCCCAGTGACCTGTCCACCTTCCTGAGAAGGACAGGATGGACAATGACCTAGGAGGACAACTCCTCGGGAGGATGTACAATGGGTCATATGTGGCCTAAGTGCTGTGAGCCTACACACTCACCCTCCCTACTCTACAGATACAGAGAACGCTACCACTGGTTGGAACACTAGTGGGTTCGCCAAAATTTCCGGTTAGGGGTAGAGTGCTCCCGGCGTCGGTGATTAGCCTCAGTCGCAGAAATAGACCGACGTTAAACAACAGAATAAAAAAAAATACAATCGCATTTTCGGTGAAATTTGTTGGGAAGGTATTCATCAAATATAATTCGATTACCATAAGAGATTCTTGGAATTAAAATAAAACAAAATTTCAAACCTCCATTTGCAGATAGGTTACTTATTGAAAATAATCTCATGGTACGGATATGTCATATTTAATACACAGGGATTTTGGCATGTCCAAACCTTTTTCTATTGTTCTGTACATCTTACAAAAGGCTAATAAAAGACCGAAAACTTGTATTAGTTCAGGTACATTTATGCACATTTTAGGAAATATTTAGATTTTCTGTAATAATATTTAAATTGACCGTTTTGCATTAGAAATTAGGTTTTACTACTCTCTTGTAAATAAAAGAGACAGTGACATTAACTTATTTCTACGGTCTGTGTTGTCGAAAGTATTTTTTTTGAAAATCTAAAATCAACTAAAGTTTTAAAATCTTGTTCAAGCAGTGGGAGAGATCTAGTAATCGAAATCGAGTAAGATCAGCTGTTCGCGGAGTCGCGGCCAGCTGATCATAAAAACAAACGATAGCGTTTCCCAGTGAGTTCGCGGCTAGCTGACTGGTTTTGTTGCGCGTCAGAGTAGCTGTGGCGTCTTTCGCTTTTATTTTGTTTTGGATCAATTTTCCTGCTTAAACTGACATTTTCTTCTGGAATAACGTAGTGTTACGTGAATTTTGTGTGTCTGGAAAGTGATGCCAGTTACGTCAAAACTTTCGACGGTTATTATTTGTAAACTTATTGACGTTTGTTCCTTTGTTAACAGAAACAGGTAAGGTGAGCATTGTCGGCAATCCCCGGCCGTTATCGGTTTGTTATGTAAACTTTATTACTAATACAACCTCGAGGTAATCGCTCGCGCGCTGTTGCCAGCTCATACAGTGCTTCGTATTTTTATCTGTAAACATGTATGTTATTATGTTAGGCATGTTATGACAAGGTCAATTATTGGACTTTGGCTCAATCATTTCAAATTTCAGTTAACTTTTTCTTATAAATGATCTGTTAATTTTAATTTCAAATATATGGGAACATGAAATTTGAACTTTTTAAAATACTACGCGATAATTCTTGAGCAGAAGTGAACAAAAACATTGTACCCACAATGTGCGTTACATGCGTTAACACATTAAATGCAAAATTTGTATACCAACTAAGAAAATTTATCGAGTAGCAGTTTGTCGTTTTTGCTATCTGTTATTGTATCGTTTGAAATCTTGGCTATGTGTTAGTTTTTATGACATACATTATCTCTTTGTTCTATAAACTTTGAAAATATATTTCTGATCTAAATCAACACATGCATATATTTGAAGGTTACCAAAGTTTTTATTGTCTAAAATAAATGAATATTGATTATTAACTTGTTTATTTTGGATGAACAAATAAGTTAAATTATTTTTATGATTCAATAAGCTGGCGTGGCAGCTGTTTGAAATATTTTGAAAAACGATTCTTCCCTAAAATAGTTGTGCGTAGATATGTGGTCTACAAATAATTAAGCAAATATACTATATTATTAGTGTTGGTGTAATTATTAAAAATATCATCGGTAGGTTTTAATTTCAGTACGTTTTGACATTTTAAATTTAGCTCGAAATTTAGAAATAAAATTGGTGGAGATCGTAGTACTTATAAAAATAATAGAATTGTAGCATTTCGCATACTTTCCAAAAATTGAGATTTAAATTAGAGGACACAGTTTGATAATTATACTTTAGGTATAAAATAAATATAAATAATTTGACAAGAAATTCAATTGATCAAGTACCACAAATGAAAAATGTTGTTTTGTCACTGGTTGAAGAGTCTTATCGGTTTACTTCAACAGCAACCAAAAATATCATTAATCAAACAACTGCTCGTATCTAACTTGGCTTCGACAGTCTTGGACTGGACGCATACATTAATAACATGAATTCGACAGTTCTAGTCTCTGGATTTAGACTGCCCAATCCAAAACGATTTAGACTGCCCAATCCAAAACGAGAGATCTGCCGATGTGACACACACTACAGAGAATTCCGAACGGCGAGCTGAATAGGAACACAAAATTGTATTTGTTGCAAGTTGTTTCTGGAAGCTGTAATGATAAATTCGATAATAAATCTTTCTATGTTATCAACACTGTATACCAATAAACTGAATACGGCCGTTTTGCGCTCTTACCTGAAATCGACCTGTTTGCGCTCTGCGATTTTCATAATAGAAATGTATTATCCTTTTTTCTAGGATTTACCGATTTGCAATATAATTTTAAATTTATTATAACATAATAGCCCGGTAAAGGTTAGCTTAGAAAATTTGCTTAAAACCCATGGTACCTACTACAGAAAAATAATAAACATCTTCCTTTCTGTTTCTGTTAATGTCTATTTCGAAGAAAAGTAAATTAGGGGTAATTAGGGTAGGGTAGGTATGTCTTAAATCCCAGGATTTCCCCAAAAATTACCTGCCTACCTAATTTGTTGATGTTTAATCAGTTTCGTTTCGTTCTTTGATACAGAAGTATTGAGAATTGTGGAGAGTAATATTTTTACATTTTTGAATCATATTTTAAAAATGGACGTGCAAATTATTGAAACCTCGAAGGGAAAACCTTGTGCACTGTATAAGGGATATAGCTTTCGTTTAAAGAAAACCAATAAAGATGGCTCGGTTTTTTGGAGTTGTATGAAAGAAAAAACTGAAAAATGTCGAGGCAATATCATTATGGATAACAACAGAATAATAAGAGAAGCCGATCATATGTGTAAACCTAGTGTTGCAGCAACAGAAGTGAAATATTGTACTTTCAATGCGAGGAAGAGAGCTAGGGAAGACGACAAGTATTTGCCAATGTCAAAAATATATCAGGACGAGTTTCATTTCGTGACCGAAATACCAACATTTACTTCAGTGAAAAGTGGTTTAAATGCCTGTAGAAGACGTGCACATGGTCTGCACAAGGATCCCGCTACAGCATCAGAAATAGAATTTCCAGAAGAAGTTATTACAATGAGTGACAAAACGAATTTTTTATTTATCGACGAAAGTACTCCTTCCGGGTACAGAATATTGGTATTTGCCAGCAACAAAGCTAAGGCAATTCTGACTAACAGTAGGAACACCGCATTTATGGATGGAACGTTCAAAAGCTGCAGTAAGCAATTTAGCCAAATATATACCATCCATATTGATATTGGTAGCACACCAGAGGAGACAAATATAATTCCATTGATATATGCACTACTTCCTAACAAAACCAAAGAGACTTACAATACATTGTTTTCATCAATCAAACAGAAACTACCGAATTGGAAACATCACATTTATGACAGATCTACTTTAAATTTAGAAGGAAAGCGGCGCAAAAAAACCTATATTACTTTAGATGAAAGAATTTCCAAAACATTAAAGAAATATAAAGACACAAGAGACTTGAGAACATGTTTAAAGACGTTAGCTTATATTCAGAAGCTCGAATAAACAAACAAGTTTTTATTGACATGGATTTTTGTATTTTACTTAATAAAAAAACTTTGAAAAAATAAATATAATTTTTGTACTTTCTTGTTTTCTTGTAAAACTAATATTTTTAACTTACCCTTTACCGGACTATTATTGTAGGTAGGAGGAATTTAAAATTATATTGCAAATGGGCAGATCGAAGAAAATAAAGTAGATTATGAAAGTAGCAGAGCGCAAAGTGGCCGACACCCAATAAACTCACACGGTCTAAAGCAAAAATATCACACCTGCTTTAAGATCTGTGTAGAAAGTTCGCAACAGGTAGCTAAACACATATTATTTCCGCCACACACACAGTTCTCGAAAATTGCTGGATCAAACCTTTCGACGGCATGCCTATATATATATGAACAATTGATCGGCCAGCTCCAGGAATGTCGACACAGGCACACAGGAAAAATACATTATATTATTATGATTATCAATGTTAACTAGGAACGCTGCAAGTAGAAAATCATAACAACGGTATACAATGGTAAAAAGATATGTAGGTTCTCAAATTAAAGCCTAGGCCTAGGTTATTCTCTATAGTTCGATTTATTCCGGGCTATCAGTATGAATCGGATCATTGTTGAGTAGGCTGTGTAGACTCTAGGGTCTCTAGCGCTAAATCTTCCTAGCATATTATAACCTGTTTCTGTTTCATGTTAAATGAAAAAAAGTAAATAATGTTTACCATTACTTTTTAGCAAGATTTTTTTGTGTCCAGCAAGCTGGATAACGGTCCATTTGGGGTAAAATCATGCCCATAGCCCGATGTCCAGTTTTCTGAACGGTCTTAAATGGCCTTAAATTATCAAAGTCTGTTTAGAAAGGCAAAAAGTCTCACTTTACACTGTAAAAACTATACTCAAGCGTTACAGCTAGTTTCTCGGAGGGGTTAAGGCGTTTTGGCTATGGCACTCAACATGTTAAATGCTTGTCGAATAAGATACTGTCACTGCACGCTTGTGAAAAATGGTTATTCATGGAATATCTTTAATATTACCGAGACTTTTATCAAAAAATATTACATACCTCTGTTATGTTTTCTAGAAAAAATCTCGAATAATATCATAATTGCCTAAGTATTTTCCAAAAAATACTCAGATTTATATCCATTTATCATATTTCGATACTGTAGCTACATACAATTTGGATTTTTTTCTTTACACACTGGGGTAAATACCTAAAGGTTTACGCACTCCTTAGTGTACCTACAGTATGTACTAAATTTTAGTTGGCAAATGTACATTATCACTTATATGTAAACTACATAAAGCACACTTTGTTTTAATTGACGCAATGGATAATACTTACGACAAGAATTAACTAAATAAAATTCTACTATTAAACATGGCAACATCGCTCCATGCTTCAGGAATCGGTAGTGTTATTTCTTTTTAGTACAATTACAATTACTTATTGCAATATATGCCATTCGTTCTTGATGCAAGTATCTATTTAATTCCATGTCATACTTTCATTTCTGTACCTTCTAACTGGCCAATATAATTAGTATCTTATGTAATATTAGCAATTTAGTTATTCCTGACCACAAATTTAAGGCATTTACCTGTTTCATAATATTGTTCGATATTCTAAGCTAATTTATAATTATTATTTGTTTCTCAAAAAATCATGAATTGAGGTTACAAGAAATCCCATTAGTCATTTGAAAGCGCATTCGAATGGAAAAATGAGATACAATCTTTCCACCCTAATCTTTAAGCTCCATTGAAGTCTAGATATTGAAGTTATGATAGAGATTCTGGTCGACAGATTTCCTGTTAAATTCAAAGGAAGATATTCATGAAGCTAAAAGTAATAAATATCTGATAGCTTTTCTAATAGTGAAATATTCAATGAGCTGGAGTTATTCAAATTAACTCCGTAAACAGTGTCACTCAATACTAACATTTGATAAGTTTGTTCCAATATTCTGACGAGTATAATAAGAATTAACGATTAATTTACCATATTGAATAACATTACATATAATTGAGCAATTGGCAAAGGTAGTTAGGACCCTTAATTGCGCTAGAAATGTCAGGGCAGAATTCCCGGTTCCGGCTTAGATGATTTTTTTAAATTAAACATAATTTATACTAAATTTAAATCTGTTCAAAAGCTAGAAATACAAAAATAAATAACGGTTTATGAAACTAGAAAACATGCTTTTATAGCAGATCAAACTGAAGTCCAATCTGCGGGTTGTTGTATTGCAATCGTTTCAATTTTTTAACGACCTTCCGATATCAGCTAGTTGGGTGTTCAGTCCATCCAATCTCTCTACTACCCTCAAATTATACCTATGGGACAGTCGAGTTTATTTTACAGGTTATCTGTGGATTTTACGTGACGTAGGAGATATTATGTTATTATTTTTACACCAACTCGAACTCACAAAATATACTGACAAATTTGGACGTGTGGAGACTAAACCCAATTTTACCATCGCTGGACCCTGTGAATTGCTACGTGAGTTTGATACTTAATACAGACTCTAATAATTGGAGTACAAAAACAAACAATCATATAGTGTAATGACAAGGGCGTCAATATGGGGGGTAATTACACCCCCCCAAGGCAAACACATCATGTTAATACTCCATGAGGTTTTATCGAAGAATACCTACTTTCGAAAAAGTATTTTTGTTTCTTTTTCAGATAATGTGATTGAAGATCTTATTTTTCGATTTCACAATGAGTTATTCTCAACATAAATTGCTTAAGTTATTCCATCAAACATTAAATCGAACATCAATGCGTACCTACCATTCTTCAATAAAACAAAATTTAGCAGAATATTTAGGTATCAAATTTCACGAACGAAAGCAAGGATTTCTTATTGTCTCTATTAAATACCGAGTTGGAGCTTTAGTTTAAACAATGGGATCGTGTCACTGATGAAAATTTGTCTAGTTCGGCATTATCTGATGAACAGGTTTGCGATAAGGCTGCTCCATCGAAATGTATACCTAGCTCTACATTTAATCTATGCCTGTCAGAGCAGCAAGCTCAGAAAGAAGTTTTTCAACCTTCAAAAGGTTGAAAACGTGGATTAGGGAAACAATGTCCTAAGAGAGGTTAGTGATATTAGCATCGCTACATATTCACAGGGGTTTAACTTTATATACTGTACTGAAGAGATTTGCAAAAATGAAAAAGAGGCATGTGTTGTGAATTTAATATAGTTTATTTTTCGTTTTTGTCTTGTTACCATTTGCCAAAGAACATTAGTGTTGTTATTTAGCTGTAAAATACGTTTAGTTTTCTTTTAACTGTGACTTAATTGTCCAAAGGAGTTGTTTATTATTTGTACGATAGCTAATAGATATTATAGACGTGTACGGCTGTGATTTGTGATTTGTTTGTCAAAAAAAGTTTAGCTTAGTTTCTAATTCTAATATATGTTACGCACCGGTTCATCCGAAACTTTTTGCATTGTCATCTCTATGACACTTCTTCAGTTCATCCATGGTTTGATGTGTAAGAAGTGCCTAGTTAGTTAATAAACAATTTGAATGTATTATTTGAAAGAAGATTGAAAAGCACTATTTTCTAAAAGCATTTGATTGATATTTATTGCGCTATTATAAAAAATAATGTTTAATAATATTTCTTCAAAGTTACTACCTATATAATCATATAAAAGCAGTATAAATCTGCGACTTCTGTATTATTTCTTTTGTTACATTCTTGTTGACCCTGAAATTCTTGCTATATTCGCTATTCTTATTGAAAACGTTATGCAAATGATCTGGCAGATTACAATTTTCAAAATTAATTCCTGTACAAATAATGGGGCCGTTAAACCAAAAATATGAATATATATAAATTACAAATTTAGGTAGGTATATGATTTTTTTAAATTGTCATGTTACGTTCCCATGTGAAACTTCTTGAAAAAATTTTCATTTCAAATAAGTAAATATTTTACAAAATTAAATTTAGAAAATATAATTTTCCCAGCACTCAAAAGGACCAACATTTTTCTTAACTTTGCCGGTTTGTCAATTTGAAGTCGTGAAGTTTCATAAACCAAAAGTACATTCTTTTAGGGCTGCCTTAATTTTACCACTTTCGGATGAAAAAGTTGTTCAGCGGAAATTTCAACAAAACTCAAACGTTGTTTCAATCTGGCATTTACCTGAAAACACCTAAAATTGTGTAGTTTTTTTATGAGCGTATAGCCAGATGAGTCCCAAACAGATATATTAGATACTTAATTCTAAATATGGAAACAAAAATTACGACCTTTTTTAGTGGTCATAAAAAACGTATATTCAGCGCCGTATCATCTCAATAACGAGTGATCTTTTTCGAATGATAAAATGTTTTTAAATGTAAAAGTTTCACATCAGTTTTGACAGGAATTTTTTTCTAGGAGCGCGCAGATTGCGCGACATTTAACAACTGTCTCTAGATTAAAAAAATGCATTTCTCTATTTCGCTAAATTTAACTTAAATCGGAAAAATGGAGTAGCTCTTGTAACATGTTGATTTTGGGATACGCCATTGGCTTTTGGTATTTTTGATTTATTGGTACCTACTAGTTAGGCCACCACGAATTTGTCTAGTTTAGAATATTGTTAGGTTGTGGGAGAAAGACAAAGTGATCTTCTTGATTACTTTGAATAGGAAATTTTTGGAATCGGTATTTGATAGAAATCAAGAATCAAGCTAGGTTTTACCTATACCTTGTGGTAATTTCTTTGATATTGGTTAAAAACCCTTAGTAATCCCAAATTGGTGATTTGTGTGGAGTATAAGGTGAGCAGCCTCCTTAAGATCTTATTCATTCAAATTGATTTATCCATTTTTTTGCCATTCCAAAATCAAAAATGTGTTTTTCTTGTTTTTTTTTGTTTTGTTTATTAAAAATAGTTTTCTTTTTAGGGTTCTAAGGTAGTTTTAGAATAGATTTCGTTAAGTAACATAGTCAATTACTCTTTTGTTGTGTAAGACGCATGCTTAATATTGAGTATACACTCCACGCCCAAAACAAAAAAATGCCTTATGGTAGAACTGCATTGCATTGATAAGACACAAGAGGGTATCCTAGAGACCGAGGGAGGTCAGAAGTAGAAGTACCTAAAAGAACGAACAACGAACAGGCCAGAATTTTCTTTATTTTTACTTTCGTTATTTGCTTTATTGTTTGCTATTTTGATTATTTAATCAATTTACTTATTATTTATTTTATAAAATCTGAGGGAAATTGTATTTTCGGTTTAAGCCATATTACTTAAGATTAACCAAAATTTCATCATAAGCAAATTTACAATCCCACCGTATGCAAAATATAATATTTTGTGAAAATGTAAACTATAGTACTATAGTGTTGAAAAGTCACTATTGTTATCATCTCTAAGGATTTATTAACTTACTAATTAAGAATTAATTAACTTAATTTCTCACTTTAATATTTTAATAAAATCCATCAGAGTGTTAAACACCTTGTTATAAGTAAACTGTTTACTCAAATTTGATTGAAGGATTGATATTTGCTATTATTCAAATAATAATTTTATTTAAATTTTGACCTCACCCCTTTACTTAAGTTTTTTTTATATTTTGCAATTTAGTTAAATCTATATACTTTTCAATAACTTGGTTTTGTCTATAAAACTAAAATTGCATGGCGCCGCGGGTTATGTGATGTATTCCTTACTCACCCCCAAAAAATGCTCTCCGACAAACAGCTGCCGTTCCCACTTATAACCTTCAGATTATCTTTAATATAGTTAGTTTCATAGAATTTCGTAAAGTTATCACATCAGGGTTCTTATACAAGAATTATAATACATTATTTGTTTTTGCAAATGAAAGTTTCATTGTTGAGATTTAAGTTGAATTTAAAGAATCCCTTTGTATGGCAAAAAATTCGTATACCCAACGTATACCTTTTTTCATGAAATACATCAAGATCCACTAGAAATGAAGAATTGCGCCTTTTTTAGGGGTTCAACATTTTTTATTAAAAAAAATAGATAAATTTCGATTTTTTTTCGATTTTTTTAAGATCTTACATACATTCACCAAACACTTTATAAATAATGTATATTGTAGGTATTATCAAAAAAAATTAAGGACAAAACTAAAACACTATGTAGTAGAAATTAGAGTTGTGAAATGGCGCATAATTTGCGCGCTTCAAAACAAAAAATTCCCATTTCAAAACTGAGTGACAAATTTAAAACTTTTGTTTTTGAAAACTTTTTATCATTCAAAAAAGATCATTTCGATAGCTCACTTCGTTTTTGTTTTCATTCATTTTCACTCAGGTACATACCTATGTTTAGAGGAAACATACTAATTAGGATAAGAGAATCTTAAGGAGGGAAGTAATAACAGAAATGAAAATAATTGAATTCCCTATTTTATTCCCTCAGTTAGTTACAGTATTCCCTTGTCTATGATGGCTTAGATTATTTTTAAATGAAAAGTCGTCTAAACAAATTACGATGTATTGTTTAATTAAAGTAATCAAGTAATATCAATATTTATCGCGCGTCTGCTTGAAACCAATCGGCAAAATTCGACCTTCATTAGAAATCTATAAAGTAAGAAAGTTAATTTTGCGTATTATTTTTAGTACGTATTTATTTATTCATCCTTGGGATGCGACTCAACATACACGTGTTCCGCATCTATGTTGCTAAACATTTGAAATTTCGACGGAGTTGGAAGATAATTTAATGTGCAATTAAGTTTGTATACAGCAGACTCTATTAGTAAGATTAAGTTTACGTAAATAATGTCAATTCTACCAGAACTTCAGCTAAAAATTTTATTATTATGATTCAATGCACTTTGTTATTAGTTGTAATGTATTATGCTAATTAGTAATAATATATAGGTATACATTTTTTGTTTAAAGATTCACTAGAAAAAAATTTGTGAAGAGTCAAAAATAATGAATTGAGTCTTGTTTTCGCTTATACCTATTCTGAATCCACCCGGGTTACAGTGAGAACAACAGTCCAAGAAAAAGTTCAAATTATTAGGCCATGCAAGTATAGTAATTTTTGACAAAAATTCTAGTAGAAAACGAACAGAGCCATCATACAATGACCGCCATAAAGTTGGAACCATATGGGAATTTTTTTTATTATTGTAGTTAAATAACAACTTAGGATAGCAATCACTTCTGCTTCTGAAATAACTTAAAATGCGCCAAGTCAAAGTTGACAGGTAACATCTGTCTATTGTCAAGTTCGTAATTTTGGAAAAAATGTCCTAAAAACGGGTCAATTCGTTAAAATTTGGAAAAATTTTAAATGCAAATTATGATTCTAATCGCATTTTATGCTTATGTGCCGATTTTGAGAGAGAAATTTTGATGTTCAATAAATTTCATATTTTCGTATTTTTTATTCACCCCCGTATCTGGCTACTTTAAAATCATTTGAAA